>JAJJWX010000667.1:0-18899 GCA_023529315.1 Papaver bracteatum
CAAGAGTCGTATTAAGTTTGTCCATTGTAGGTGGTGCATCTTTAGGAGTTGGAACCTGAGGGTTTTTATGGGGTGGAACTCCTCCGTCGTCCGGGCGCACGACAAAAGGATGTGACCATTCCATGTAATCATTCATGTAGGTGGGATCGACTTCATCACCGTTGTTCATAACCTCCCAATTAGTGATATATACCAAACGACTTGGTTCCCTATCCCTCCAATATGTTGGTTATGGAACTTGATCATACACTACCCTAAACTTTAAGGCAGTTGTAATGCACTCAGCCAAGTTAAGAGCGTACCTTAAATGAGAGGCTGTCATGCAACAAGGTAATTTCTTATATCCAAGTTGCCGCAACACACATTGAGGATTGGCCATAACGTATCCCTTCGGGTGGAACAACGGTCCATTGTAGAATGCAACGTTCGGATACCTCAAAATTTGGCGGTTTTCTCTAGCCTCCTTATAAGGGTCGAACACAACGTGTTTGGTTGTCATCGTGTCAAGAGAAAATCTCATATCTATTAGTCGACCATTTTTACCGGTCTTCGGAGTATTGTTGAACTGGTATCTCTTATCTCTAGGCGCATCAGGTTCAGGAAGGTCTATAATCTTCAAGTAGGGGTAGTCCTTGAACAATGTTGGGAAGTGTTCATAAGCCCACACCTATACCAATGTGGAATAATACATATAAGAAGCGGTATATGTGAACAACATACATAAGAATTTTGGCGATTTTTTCTCTCTGAATATCGGCGATATTTTGGCGATTGAATCGGAGTGACTCGGTCCGAAGATTTTTCGATTCTGAGAACGAATTTGTTCGCAGATTATAATTAATTACAATCAAGATCCAATGATTAGTGACTAATCTGGGATTCGTCATTCCATTTGGGAACTAATTATCTCACTCAATGGTGAACGTTACATCAACAAATACTCCGTGGTCTGTTCTTGGGGCAACTGTGGATGATTCAAATAAGGGTAAGATCCCTCAGAAGGGAACAAATTCAGTGGATCTAAAAGAAAAATCGTACGCCGATATGGTTTCTTCTTTCAAATCAACTGACTTTGATTTTTCAAATCTGGCAAAACCTCGCTTTAATGGATCGGAGGTTTCGATCCGTATATCAGAAGACGAATACCATAAAGGAGTACAAGATTGCAAGAACTACTTAATTGGCAGGTTGGTGATGCCCAAAGGCTCGACCCCGTTGAACATGGCGGAAATACATCAAAGGCTATCCATCACATGGAACATCAGACCTTGGGTTATCTCTACTCTAGGTAAGGGTTTCTTCTGCTTCAATTTCTATTGTGAAGAAGATATGGCTTACGTTCGATCTACAGGGTCGTGTAATATAAAGCCATGTACCATTCATTTTAGGAAATTGATCCCTGATTTTAATCCTCATAAATAAATTCAATCGCTTTCCCAGGTTTGGATTAGAATATATGGGTTAAGCTATGAATATTGGCGACTAAAAACTCTTTTTGAAATCGCAAGTGCCGTAGGTGACCCCCTGCATATAGATAAATCAACCACTACACGTATATTTGGTTTATATGCTAGAGTCTTAGTGGAGATTGATATATCACAAAAACAAATAGAGGAGATCCAAATTGAGAGAAGCCTTCACTTTTTCAAGGCCAAGGTAACTTATGAACAAAGGCCTTCTCTTTGTCGATTCGCAAAATGATAGGTCATGAAGAAGGGTTATGCAAGAAGAAACAACAACTGCAGTCTGAGGCTGCTGCTTTGAATGAAACTACAATCAAGGTAAAGAAAAGCCTGGCTCAAAAAAAAAAAAAGGGAAAGAAGCATATTGAAGAGGGGGGAACAAGTGAAGTGGTACCTCCAACTCATCTGGTTGACAATGGTCTATTACTCCCCAGGGATACAGGGCCGAAGATCAATGAGATCGATGTGGCTATGATCACTGAGGCGAATTCCGTAGAGGTGACTAAAGAGGCTACTACGGATGAGGTAGCTAAGAGCTGATAGAGAACATTCAGCAGGAGGATGATGTAGTAACAGTTGAGTCTTTAGTGGACTCAGATGAGGATACTAATGAGGAGGCTAAAGTTGTTGCGGAAGAAGATGCGGAAGCAGATGCAGAACAAGATGCACAATTGAAGCCCGAAAGTGGTGAATCTATTGGTGTAGAACCTAATGGTGACATCGCGGTAGGGTTGTTACAATTGTGGCTGAAGATGCAAAGGAGGATGCTTTTGAAGAGGTGATGTCTAAATCTCGGAAGAAAAAGGAAAAGCAAAAACAAAAAAAAGAGATGGATGTTTCTCAGTTTAAACCTCGGACTATGCGTCCAAGGAATGGTTCAACCCCCGCCCAATGAAGACACTATTCTGGAATTTGCGGGGCTTAAACAACGCAATCGCACTGGTCTTTTACAATTATTGTCGTAAATTCTCCCAGGACTTGGTTTTCATTGCAGAACCTTGGATTGCCTTTTCCTCCATTAACGTAATTCTGGTATAGTCTTGATCGAAGTTAGTGGCTTGAATGATAGAGGTTCTCGAAGTGAACTTGTGGTGTCTTTGTTCGAGCCCAATGAAGGTTGACGTGGTGTACAACTCGGTGCAGATGATCACCTGCAGAGCTTCTATGGGTGACATGGAGTACTTTGTGGCATGGGTGTACGCCTCCACTTCTTATCTAACGTGGCTGACACAATGGCTACGATTAAACGATCTGATGAATAACAAGATCGTCCCGTGGTGTATTATTGGAGATTTCAACGCGGTGTTGGGTGCGCATGAGAAATCGAGAGGGCCTCTGCCGAATCGTATTTCCTATGACGACTTCTTAGCCTTTTCGGAGCTAAATGACCTTCATCACCTAGATACAAGGGGCGCTCAGTTCACTTGGACTAATGGTAGAAGGGGTAGACACAACATAGAGATTCTTCTTGATAGAGCAATGTGTAACGACAGATGGTTGGACTCGTGGAACTCTACGGTTTGCAGCATGCTGCCAAGGGTTAAATCGGACCATTATCCTCTGCTGCTTGAGGCGCACAAGGGGGACACTACTTTCTCTTCTACGTTTAAATTTCAGAGTGTGTGGTTGAATCACCCAGGTCTTAGGGAGGTAGTGGAGCAAGCTTGGAAGTGAGATTTCTTTGGATGTCCTATTTATGTGCTAATGCAGAAGTTAAAATCTCTGAAGGCAGTGCTAAAGCGGTGGAACAAAGAAATTTTTGGCGACATTCAGCTGAATGTTACCAAAGCGACTGAAGATCTGGAGAATATTCAGAAAAGCATCATGGAGGAGGATACTCGATGGTGCACTTCCGTAGGTAATCGCTTCTAACAACCTGGTGGATGCGCTCAAAACTCGAGAAAGGCGCTCGGAGGGATAAATCAAGGCTAAATTGGGTAAAGGATGGAGATGCTTGCACGAAGTTTTTCCACAAGTACGTGAAGATTCGAGCTGCAACCAACAAAGTAACGCACCTGAAGGACAATAATGAGCTGTTGACTTCTCATGAGGAAATCGCAGATCATGTAATTAATTACTTTTAGAATTTATATGCTACTGATAATGTAAATCCTTCTATTGAATACATTGAGAAAAATATTCGAAGGAAGATTTTTCAGGAGGACAACGTGTCTCTCTCTGCAATGCCGGACGAGCTGGAAATCAAAGCGGCAATGGATGATATGAATGCGAATGGTGCTCCGGGGCCGGATGGTTTTGGAGGAATATTCTTCATCGCTCGGGATATAGTTGGTACGGAGGTAACAAATTTTGTGATCTTTTTTAGTCTTGGTTGGATTATCAAGAATGCAAACCCGAGTAATATCATCATTATGCTAAAAGATCCGGGGGGCGACGTGATTGAGAAATTTCGTCCAATTGCTCTCAGTAACTTCTACTTCAAAATAATTGGTAAAATCTTAGCTAATCGGTTAGGCCCTATTGCTTCGAAAATTATCTATCAAGATCAAAGATGCTTTTCTCGAAAGGAAGAAGCATTTTTGACTGCATTGGGATTGCGTCGGAGACGATAAACTTGCTAGACCACAGGTGCTTTGGAGGTAATATAGCCATGAAATTTGATATTCGAAAGGCTTTTGACACTCTGAACTGGAATTTTCTGTTGAAGAGTCTTAAAGAATGCGGGTTTCTGTGACAAGGTGGTTCACTGGATTAGCTCGATCTTGCATTCAGCTACCTTGTCAGTCGTAATTAATGGTAAACCTATGGGGTACTTCAGATGCAAAAGGGGAGTGCGCCAGGGTGATCCGCTGTCGCTAATCCTTTTCTGCTTGGCTGAAGAGGTTTTGGACAATGCTATTTCGAATGCTTTCAAGCGGGGGGAGATCAAGCACATTTCTTCTCCGAGAGGTACTGTCTTTCCTTCCCATGCGTTATATGCGGATTATATAATGGTTTACTGTAGAGGAACACAGAGAGACATTAGGGCTCTAATGCATATTTTCGAGATATATGGTCTAAACTCTGGTCAGAATATTAGTGCTGCTAAGTGAAGCATTTACTGCAGTGCTCACGCTAGGAACAGAGTATCCCGGGTTGCTTCTTTGTATAACATCCCTATGGGCAGCCTTCCTTTCCTCTACCTAGGTGTTCCAATTTTTGGGGGTAAGCCAAGAATGATTCATTTTCGGACTTCATTGGATACCATTAAACTGAAGTTTGCGACTTGGAAAGGCAGATCTCTGTCAATGATGGGTCGAGTGGAGCTAGTGAATTCGGTTATCGCAAGCTCGGCTCTGTATAGTTTTCACATTTACAAGTGGCCTATTTCATGCATCAAGATATTTGGAAGGTTGGGTTCGAAATTTTGTATGGACCGGTGATATAAACAGCATGCATCACAACACAGTTGCTTGGGACAAACTGTGCCTTCCTACAACTTAAGGTGGCATGGGGATAAAGTATTTAAGAAGCCTGAATGATGCGGCTTTAATGAAACAGACTTGGAAGCTCATGACGATCAGTTCGGACTTTGGTAGCTTCATCAAGGTTCGCTTTGCTTGAAACATACAAAAGGTCTTCCATATGGCACGGGTTCAAGGAGCAGTGGAATATTATCAGGGAGAATACAATTTGGCTAGTGGGAAATGGTAATAGGATTGATTTCTGGCAGGACATCTGGTTCAGTGGCATAGACATTTCGATTGCAGAATTTCTGGAGTTAGACTGTACGCATATTCACAACTCAGTTGTAGACTTTATTGAGGAAGGCAGCTGGAGGATTCCAGACTACATGACGGAGCTGGAGAACAACATTCGGCAGATTATCAACGAAACTCCGTTTGCGCTGCATTTGGAAGACCGCCAGGTCTGGAAAGGCAGTGACTCGGGAGAATTAATAATGAAAATTGCTTATGAGTTTCACAGGCCAAAAGAAGTGGAGCACGCAGACTTCAAAGATCTCAGGCAATAAGAACTCGCCCGCGTCGTGCTTGCACAGTTTGGAAAATTTTACACAATAGAATCGCGACAGATGACAATGTCCACTTCTATGGGGGGGGGATACCGTAAACTGCTGCAATATGTGACCAATTCCTTGCTGCGGTGAAACACAACACCACCTGTTCTTAACTTGTAACTTTGCCACTAATCTATGGAATTGGATAATGCTTAAATTCAGACATGGCCTGGATTGTTCTAGTATGCAAACATTATTGGCTTCACTCAGATGATTCGCAGGCTCCTCACAGACCAAGAATTTGCTTTGGATTGCAGTGGTAAACTGTGTGTGGCTGATTTGGCACTGCCACAACAGTCTGAGGTTCAAGCAACGTCAAACAACTTCTGATCAGGCACTGGTTCATCTTCATAGGCTCATCGCATAATCCAGCAAAAACGGAGGAGGGTACTCCTACTACACTTCTGCAGACAGGTTAATCCTGGATGGTCTGGGAATTCAAAGGCTTCCTCCAAAAATGCCTAAAGCGATACTAGTCAAATGGAAGCCTCCGGCGAGGGGATGGATAAAGGCTAACACGGATGGCTGCTCGTTAGATAACCCAGGTCCTTCCGGTTGTGGCGTAGTGTTTCGCGATGCTGACGGCAGGGTGTTGGGGTGTCTTGCGCAGAACTTGGGCATCAGCAATTGTGTGTTGGCGGAGGTGGGGTGTAATTCACGCTCTGCGGTTGGCGCGCTCGAGAGGTATCCGTAGACTTTGGCTGGAATGCGACTCTATGTTTGTGCTGCAGGCTATAAAAAAGCCTGAGTTGGTTCCGTGGATTCTATCGAATCATTGGAACAATAGCTTGGTGTTTGCGAACTTTATTCAGCTGGTTTGTATCCACATCTATAGGGAAGGTAATGATGTGGCTGATAGGTTGGATAAGCATGGAGCAACGATGGGCTCGTATTGGTGGATAATTGCGCCGCCTTTTATAAAGCGAAATTGCGACATTGACAAATCGGTTCTACCTTTATACCGGTTTTGTAATATGTAATCTGTGGCTTTCTTTTGGTTAGTTTGGTTTTGCTTTCTTTTTTCCTTATCTCTTTGTTCTCCGAGGTAAGGCTTAGTCCCCCTCTTTCTTTTTTTCCTTTTTAATAAAGAGTTCGTTTGATAAAAAAAAAAAAAAACATACATAAAAAGATAAGTATAAAAACAAGATTACCTGGAGAAAAGTGAAATTCCTGAAAAATTAGTTTGTAACAGCCTTAGAGGCCCTTCTCATCTCCGTCATCAAATGTGCCATTACCACGGTGCCCTAAGAATAGGTAAAGACCTATTCCAACGGATCCAAGTATTGAAGGAGGCTTGCGCTAACCCTATTTCCATTAGTGTTGGGGAATACCTTAGTGCCCAAGATGAATAAAAGGTATGCAGCGGCTGTATAATGAATATGTGCAAGGTCCCATCCATCCTCCGAACTTATATCCTGCGTTTTTTCAAACTTCTCCTTAAGCGAGTCAGCTTGATTGTATTTGTCCTACTAGCCTTGGATACATAGAAGTTGTCCACAGAAGTTTTGTAATCCCAACCGAACAGCTTGTTAGTCAAAGCGTGCAACTTCGACCATTCTAGGTCTGGACAATGATCTCCTTCTGTTATTGATTTGCCGATAAAATTCAAGCATAAAATTTTCTGAGCATCATCCGGGATCAAGGTCATCTCCCCAAACGGGAAGTGCATGGTATCAGTTTCTCCATGACACCTTTCGACGAAGCAATTGACTGTCACAGCATCACACTTCACATAATTTTCAACCAGAGCATATAGACCAGAATCTCTTACTATTGTTTGGACCTCTTCATATTCCAAAGACAAATTCCAATCGGCCGCAGCTTGGTTTCGGCAAACATGCACAACCTTCTTGTGATCCTACAATTATGAGATAGTACAGTTGAAAGATTTTACATAAATACACAAGAATACATATGCACAAGATTAAAAATTTCTTACATAAGTTTGATAGATAGTACGAGCCCACGAGTACTTGTAGCCAAATAGAATTCTCGGATCATGAGCTTCACCCCAAATTTTTCCATGATCAAGGTCAGGTATCATGTCATCAACATGAGGAAGGTGAGAACCTTTAACTTTTACTTTTCTCTTGCCTTATGTGGGTTGTTTACTAGGCCCACCAACTTCACTTTGGCTTGCTACTTGACTTGGATGAACCTCATTATCTTCCTCCTCGCTTTCCTCTTCATCTTGCTCATCGTGCTCAACTGGTGTAGTAGGTTCATTGATTACAAGTCGACTACGGTCACCACCACTCTCCCAAGTTATCCCTCTATGCCCATCCCCCAAACGCTTGTTGCGGCCTTCATCTTTCCCGCGGGGAGGCAGAGACTGAGGAGTATCAATATCGTCCTTCCTCCTTCTCTTAGTCACATTATCTTTACCTTTTATTTTCTCAGCTTCCTTGGATTTTGACCTATATCATAAGCACATGAAATGAATATGAGACATCTTATTTTTAGTACCAGTACCGGTATAGACTCACTAAAGAAACAACGTCGGTACTACTATCCCGGCATAGAAACTTAGTTAATATTTTATGTCGGTACATAGTTCCGGCAGTAACCATTAACTATCGATACTGCCGGTAGTCATATGTATTTCTCCTGGTACTAAAATAATACTACTAGCACTTTAAAAATAAATCAATTCCATGCCGTAACTTAGTACCAGCATACAGTGCAACCAAAACAGAATGCCGGTATTGGGGAAAAATTCTTAAATGTTCCTATAAGTTTTCAGTTCACTACCAGAATACTCGAATTATCAAAAAGGAAAGCCGTAACTCAAAACCGGCATGGTATTCTACCCAATTCCTATGTCGTTACATAATATTAAGTTTCAGGGTTCGGAAGCGGCATTGTATTCATGCTAATATCTAAGCCGTAACTAAAATATTGGCACTATATTCAACCTAGATGCAATGCCGTAACTACAAACCGGCATTATATTCATACATAATTCAATGCAAGAATCTACTGAAACTCACCTGTTTCGTTAGGGTTTCACGATTCTAACCTAAACCCATTGCTATAAATCGATTTAAACACTCATAAAGGAGTTTAAAATCACTTACCTTCTCACAGAAGCCATCTTTGCGAGCGGTTGATTGTCCGACAGCTCTGCTTCTTCTTATTCTTCTTGCTCTTGAGCAATCTTAGCAAGTCTTTGTTTTAATCTCTCTTCACTAATCGATTTTGAGTTCAATGGGGCTTTCGGTTTCTTTCGTGGAGGCATTGTTATGATTCGTGTGGGTTAATCGACGAAGAACGATGAAGAAGACGATGGGAGAATATATTTTTTTCAAAACCTAAACCTAATGCCGGAACAGATTCTGAAAATGGGGGATATCTATTTGGTTTTTAGAATTTATGTTTTAGGGAAAAGGGTAAAACAGTCTTTTCATAAATAATTTTAATTAACCAAAGGGTATTTCAGTACTTTCCCTTCAAATGGTCACCCCTTAGCATGATTGATGGGTTGGGGAAGTAATCAATATCCCCCAATTAGATTAAGTATCCGCCAATCGCGCGTTCTTAAAATGCTATCATCAAGAAAATATAAAAAAAAATTAGCTAGTTAGTTAAGTTATTAATTTCGAACTGTAGAAAGCTGGATACTGATTGGGATAAAATAGTTAAAATTTGGGCAAACGGATAAGAAATTCTGGGATTTTGTAGAAATAATTTTTGGACCAAAATAGCTAAAACTTAGGCTAACGGATAGCTCTAGAATTTTGAAGAGATAACAATGCACAATAATAGTTTTATTTTTCTTCTCTGATGGGCGAAATACACAAAGATTTTTATATATACAAAAAAAATGGGGCCCTCTGTCATCTGGGCCCTAAGACGACTGTCTATGTGGCCTTACTATTAGGTACGTCCCTTCCCTAAATTCTCTGATTATGAGAACTCTCTCTAGATTGTGTTGTGTGTTTTCCTAAGACTTGTACACCTATTTATATAGGTTACAAACATGGCTTCCAAGTATATGAGTTGTACTAGGAAACTTAAACATAGCCAAATAAGGAAACCTCTACCTTTACCAAAATAAGGAAACACCTAGAAGATCGTAGATTATTCTATAACCTTCCTAAAACATCGATAACATCTAGCAATTCTCCACCTTGCCAATGTTTCCACTAAACTGAGCTGATCTTCAAAACAAGTTAATTGTAACTGTTAGAGCACTGCTCAGTCGAACTCGCAATCGTTGCTATTTCAAGCTTGTTTGTCAATATTAGTGATAAAAACTATAAGTCTACTTATAGTGATGTCTCGGACTATGATAAATTGTGTAGTTGAGCATTAGACTTCACGACGTTCATCAATTGAAGACGAAGAACTACTAAGGAGAGCTTGTGGAACTTCATTAACAAAAGGTATGTGGAGATTAAAATGCATCTATCACTTGGAAAGTCTATTTATACTTTATCTCATATATTGAGACAAAAGTCATATTACTATATAGTTGTTGATTATACATATTTGAGATTTCGAGCTGAGTTTAACTCGCTAACATATTTCTCGAAATATGTGTTAGTAAGCTTTCGCTTCAACCAAGTTCATCGTATATTCTTGACGGAAGTCAAAATATGATCATGTGAAAATCTTCGAGTAACATCTTACATGGTTTGTGTGATACAATCATTTGGTGTAGACTTGGAATGTTTCGTTATGATTATTTCAATAACTTGAAAATTGCTTTGATGCTAATAGTGTATGAAAACGGCTATTGTCATTCTCTAAGAAAGTTTGAATGATTGAAATAGAGTTTAGAATACTAAACCATCATTGAATTATGAACATAGTGTTCAGTCTTGCATGTATGTGCTTCATGACCGGAACTAAAGTATGCATACTCGTATGCGTACTTGTAGTTGTGAAATTCCATGTACCAAGTACACATACCGGTATGCATACTTGCGTAAGATATAGGTCCGGGAATTTCTGCAGGGTTTTGGAAGTGTACTCAAGTACGCGTACCCATTCGCATACTGGCGAACCCGAACCCAGACTGGCTGCTCAGGTACGCATACCCGTATGCATACTTGAGTAGTTAAAGTTCTAAAATCGGTTGGCTCATGAACTAATATATTTAAATATTAAGGAATGCATTATTTGCAAACCGTGGCTATAATGTTCATGAATTTATTCGAGTGAATCAAACCAATTTTTCTTCAATTGTGTTCTTGTATACTTATATGAGAATATAGAAATTGAACAACTCTTTAACTAGTTTCATTTGAGTCATTTGAACTAGTTATGGTTAAGATGAATGAGGTTGATACGAGAGTGTTCATATAGAAAACCTCGGTTAACTACTGTTGAGCCAACATGGTGTACACGTTTAGGTACAGTTACTTAAACCTAAATGAAGGTACATTTCATTTGTGTATAACAAGCTAAGTTTGATTTAATGGTTAAAAGATATAAGCTTGAATTTAATCAGGTTTTCATCTAACGGTGAATATTGAACGCTTTGTTACCAAGGTAACTTAGATTGCAAACCCTGATTCGAAAACTATATAAAGGAGAACTCTAGCAACTGGGAAACCTAATCCCCACACCTCATGTGTGATACTAGTTGTATAAGCTAGAGTCGATTCTCCTTTAACCTTAGGTTTTCACGAAAGCTTGTAGGTTAATGAATTAAAGACTTCATTGGGATTGTGAAGCCAGAACCAGCTATTTTTTATGTATTTGTGTGTTCTAATCTTTCCTTATTCTATCGTATTAAGTACTATATTCTATAAGATTTTCTCAAGATTGATTATCCACTAGGAAAGATAAAAAATAGTCACAAACATCTTCGTCTCATCGTTTGTGATTCCACAATATCTTGTTTCGCTTCCATACGATAAAGATTATTGTGATGTGATTGATAATACTAGATTGTTCTTCGTGAATATAAGTCTAGTTTATCAATTGGTTCCCGTGCACCTTGATTTATCAAAAGATGAAACAAAACTCGTAGATATTTCTGTGGGAGACATATTTATCTATTCCAATAGAATTTTCTGTGAGATAGAGTTGTTTATCAAGTCTTCGACTTTGAGTCGTATCAACTCTTGGCTGTGGGTGAGATCAGCAAGGGAATCAAGTGCATAGTATCCTGCTGGGATCAGAGACGTAAGGAGTACTACTGCACCTTGAACCAGTGTAAGATTGATTAGGGTTCAACTACATTCCAGTATGAAGTTCATTGGTAGTAGGCTAGTGTCTGCAGCAGCTTAATACAGTGTGGTGTTCAAATCTGGACTAGGTCCCGGGGTTTTTCTGTATTTGCGGTTTTTCTCGTTAACAAAATTCTGGTGTCTGTGTTATTTCTTTTCCGCATTATATTTTTTTATATAATTTAAATATCACAGGTTGTGCGTTGAATCGATCAATTAGTAAATCCAACCTTTGGTTGTTGATTGATCCTTGAAAATTGGTCTTTGGTATCGTTCAAGTTACTACGTTTATATTCGATCAGGCTCGCAAATTCATACTTGCTGATTGTGGATTTAATTGAGAGATAAAGATTGATATACTTTTCTCTAGATTGAGTATGACTGTCTAATTGATTCTCTTGATAATATATTGAAGTTTGTCTATTCAGATTGCCAAACGAAATATTGGGTGTGGTTGTTAGACCCCCGCTTTTTTAATTGGTATCAGAGAAGGAAAACACTATAAACATAATGAGTTTGTGTTTGACTGATCCTTAAAGTCTGTCCTTATGGGAAATTACTTTGGGAAACTTGTTCTGGGAATCTGTAACGCACGCCAGAAATCCTTAAAGATTGTTCGAAGCGTGTTATCTACTAGACCTCTTGTCTCCCTAGATAATCCTTCCTCATCTAATACATTGGAAATCCTAGATGATGAAAAACAGTCTAAAGGAAAAATTAAAAGTTATTCAAAGAAAAGTCACTCGAGAAAACTAAGTCGAAGCTCAAAGGTATGGAATATCACCAGATTATTTCTTAATCTTTTTGAGGAATACTATCATGATGGATATATTCACAAAGATCTATTTAAAGCTTTTGAAGGAGTTTTCAAATTCTTAGAAAAACTCAATTTGATCGAGGAAAAGAATTGTTCTGATAAAAGTTCTGTATTTATCAAATTATGCAAGCATGATGTACGAACTAAATATACTATCAACCCATATGAATTTAATAAACAGAATTCTTGTCGGGTTGGTGCAGGTTCTAAATGTCAGAAAAAAATTCTTCTTAATCATAAGAAAAAGGAGTTAGAAAGCTATATTAACCCTGATTAGCATCATTACTATGATTATATCACTGATACTGTTCACAAATATCGACTGAAACCTGTGCATGAGATTGACTCTGCACATACTGCCTCTTGGTAACTGTTAGTGCATTGCTCGGTCAAACTCGCATGCGTTGCTATCCTAAGCATCTTTGTCAATGTTAGTGATCAAAACTATAAGTCTTGATTTCTAGCTTATTTATAGATGTCTCGGACTAGGACATAGATTGTGTAGTTGAACTTAGACTTCACGACGTTCATCATTTGAAGACGAAGAACTATTAAGGGAAGCTTGTGGAACTTCATCGATAAAAGGTATGTGGAGACTGAAAACTCATCTATCACTTGGAAAGTCTATTTCTACTTTATCTCCTATATTGATACATAAGTCGTATTATGATATAGTTTTCTATATACACATTTGAGATTTCGAGCTGAGTTTATCTCGCTTACATATTTCTCGAAATATGTGTTGGCAAGCTTTCGCTTCGACTAAGTTCATCTTATATCATGAGAAAATTGCCGAGTAACATATTACATGGTTTGTGTGATATAATCATTTGGTGTAGACTTGAAATGTTTCGATAATGATTATTTCAATATCGTGAAAATTGCTTTGATGCAAATAGTGTGTTAAAATGGCTATTGTCATCCTCTAAGAATGTTTCAATGATTGAAATAAAGAGATTAGAATCCTTGTGGTAGATTTGATTGATTAGTTTTGTAGATCGGCATCAATACAATTCTTTGTGATTAAAAGTATTGATTGCAAAATCTTAACGATTACCTTTGGTAGATGAGAATAAGATATATCTAAGAACCCGACGAAGGGTAGGATGGTGAGTTACCCCACTTCACACCAATTTCAGCATTATTTTTGATCTCTTAAGTGCTAATTTTGTCAATCATGAGGTTGACGTCTATGGATGAAAGCATCCTTCTTGTAGTTCGGTTTGCAGTTAGCACCATTCTCTCGACAACAATGGGTCATAGAAACACCATCATCATCAACAAGTGGAGTGGAGCATCACAAGTTCGAAGGAAAGTTGAAGACGTTCAAGGTTTACAAGCAACAGAACAAGAAAAGAGCAAATTTCATATTCAAGTAAAGCAACTAGACAATGAACATAATTATTATACATACAAGTTGAAGACTTATTTACAAGAGCAAATAATATCAAAAGGTGAGAATTATTGAAATTTATGATATCGAGACAATACAAGTTGTGAAGAATCAAGCAGTAAAGTAGTTTTCCCACGGCCATGGTTTGTTTTATTTTCACTTTGTTTTGTATTTTATTTCTCTTGTCTTCATAAAAAAATATGATTAGAAAAAAATTAAAATTAAAAAAAAAATGAGACAAGAGAATTTTTATTTTTGTATTTATTTAATAAGCCGTGGGGAAGGAAAATCTATAAGAAAGTTTCAAGCGACAAGGATTTAAGGAAAATAGTTATTGTCAAGGATCTACGAAGTTCAAGAGTTATTCATCGATAGTTGAATCCGAAGCCGAAGACCGGGAAGATAAAGACGAGAAGCCAAAGATGTTTCTATTGGATGCTGTGAGAGTGGTTTTATCATAATTGGAAATTGGATGTGAAGGTGAGTAAGTAATCTCATCCTCGATAATAGTGGTTGATTTCCTTTCTTAGAAATCATCAGAAAAATATTTTTACTTCCCGCGATTTTGTGGGGTCTCCAGAAATTATTCGGAAGGTTTCCTTCCTACGATTCAACGTGTCATAGGATTTCTCACTTCATTCCTACTTGCACACATGTGAGAACCATAAAAGTGCGTCTTTTGAGTGTAGTTTCATAAAATCCTTTTGGTGAGGCATAAGTCAAGGCAAAATGCTTATTGGTCGCTCTCAAACCTGAAATCTTTCATAATGGCATTGGTTGACCGGTCACACTTTCTTCGATTAATCGAACTTTATATTTGAATTATCTCTTATATTTCGGACTTCTTGACACTAGATTGAGAATCTTTATGTTCTTATAGCTCTTTGGATGCTTGTAACGCTGGAACGCTTTGAAGTTGGAGTAGGCTTTGTGGGTATATCTCTCGTAAACCCTCACGAGAATATAACTCGTCCACTAGGGACACCTAGGGGTTTAAAGGATTGTTATACATTCTAATTCTAACCGTATTATCGACGAAATGATGTTGTATGTATTTAGTTTAGTTTGCTCGAGGAATATTAAAGTCTAAGTGTGGGGGAATTCGATAGGTGTAGAATACACCCTATTTATTGTCTATTGTTTATGCTTTCTTTGCTATGTTTTCTTATAAATTATGAATTTTACGCGTATTTTTGAGTTATTAAGTACTTTGGAGTCATACGAAAGAAAAGAAGATGAAATTGTTCAATTTGAGCCGAAAGCGCAAAGAGGTCATTTCGTAGATGAACAATATTGGAAGCCCAGCAAACGATAAGGGGAAACTATATTTTGGAGGAATACTAAAACCAACCAACCAAGGTTAAGGGGCTGCCAATGGGTGGTTGTATCCAAGAACAGTGGGTACAAATAGCCGTCTCACTTTTAAATCCCTAGATAGGTCGAGAAAGATATAATTATATTCTCGTTTCTCTTTTCTCCATTGTTCTCTGCAGCTAAGGAAGAAGAATCTGTGAAATCCACAGAAGAAACACGAAATTGAGAGACGGAAAAATTCAGGTTCGGTTAGGGTGTATGCAAAAATAATCTCACCAGAAACCATCATTAGAACAACATATAAATTGTCCTTGCTCTCACATGGTGGTAAGGGTTCTCAGTATCAACCCCTCTAAACACAGGCAACATATGAATTGTGCTTGCTTTCAGATTTAAATCACAAGATCAATTTGGTAGAATGATGCAAGAGGGCTGGATTTCCCTAGTTGGGTACATGTAATCCTTCATACTATGGTCTTGGTTTAATTCTTCACCCATTGTTTCAAATTGGTCAGGGTTGTTCTCTTCAGAAGTGGGTATATCAATAATATCCTCTTGACTGATTCTAACTATTCGATTTGTTTGGTCTCTAAAAGACACAATCATAGCCTAGAACACATCAAGCATGTTATAACAATCAGTCAGCCAAACAGTTCCAGAAACATGAAGAAAATAATTATGTAAACCAAGGCCTAGATTTTTAAATTATGCACACCGAATCACTTGGATGTAAAGCTCAGAAAAGTGGCAATGAGCAAATCATGGAAGTAAGGCTTAGATGAATGGTAATCAGATTCAGGGCCAAAAGATGATCGATGTCGTATGCGTCAAAAATAATTTCACTTTCTTACTTAACTAAAATAAATGAAGTATGTGATAAGAAAGAGTTTGTTTCCACAAATAGGCAATTGTTGTTATGCAAATTTCAGTTTCTTAGTAACTAATGGGGGGATTTTGATTTATCAAAGCAACAAAACTAAATTGAAAGGAAATGAATAATAAACGTAATCAATAAGGAGAAGATATTGGTCACGGGATTGTATCATTGACAAACATGTATTTTCATCAATGACTAGAACTAGTATTTAATCTCTCATTTATTAAAAGTCCTAGGATATCTTGATCGCAAGAATATCCCGTTAATTTCCTGATTTCATCACAAACACATTAAAAGATGCACTTGTGAATTCTACCTAGAAAGCAACCTAAAGTGTAAAAGCACAACTAAATTTAACTCCCTAAGAGCAATAAGATCTACGAAATAGAATAATCAATGCAAATGAACGTGTAACAGCACAAATTCATTTTAGCAAAGATTACGATTCATATGCAATTATAAAGATGTATCACTACAAGTAATAATGGCACTATGCTACTTAGAATCAGGGATTAACAACTTTTTTGTATTGAATACCCTAATATAGCTTATAAATGAATGCAAATCGGATTGATTCCGGACTCAACCAAACAAACAATCAAATCATATAGCATTATTAGCAATGAATCGTAATCAAAAAAGTTGAGACAAAACTAATGCATTGAATCAAATAACATGTTGAGAATTCAACTTTATCCCATAACCAATATTATTTGTTTAGTTACTCATAGATTTTGAGTTCATCATAATCATAATCAATAATAAAATGAAGAAGATGAAAAATAAATAAAAGCAAACCCTAGTCGCCGCTCTCCAAAAACTCCCAGTAGAAAAAATACGTGCCAAAGAAGTAGAAACTTTCTCCTTTTGTACTTCTCTTCTTTCCAAAACTAGGTCATAATTTCCAAATCCCAATACTAAGATGTCCACCAAGCCCATATATAGAAGAACCCATGTAAAATTTTGTCCAAAAATGGGCGACAGAAAACTGGTATCACCGGCAGGAAGTTTTCCGGAAAAGTAAACGGAATAGAGCTCAGGTGACCAGTCAAATGAGTCAAACCGTCGAGTCAATTAAGTCAGGTAATCAAGTCTAAGTCAGAGGCTAACTCAGCTGACTTGGTTCCAAGCCATAATCTTGCACAGCCAGAGCTTTGCAAAATCATTGTGCATCACAGCTTCAGCCTCAGCCATGATGGCTCTACATTACCTCCACCATCTACTCAATTACATTCTCAACTGCAATGCAGGGAACTATTAACCGCATTCCTTGTTGCTCCAAATCTTCTTTCTATTCTTCCACCAACTTCATGTGCCACCAGTTCATCTCAAATCTTATTTTCTTACTCCACCAGCAGCAGCACAACCTAACTCTCTAGCAAAATACATTTATCTTGTTCTTTCCTGCAACTGCAGCTCAGTCATACATTTGAACTCCACCATTTCAACATTGCAGTGTCACCTAAAAACTCCATATCAAGCTCAAACCATTCAACCCATATAGTTGACTCATATCTTAATTCCCCGACCTGCAATTCACAGACTCAACATATCCACAATCTCCATAACTAGCTGTTGCAACAACACCAACTTCTCTTCCATGCAACCTCAGACAACTCCCATCTCAGTTCATTCCTTTCTTATCCAACCAACACCAGCTGCAACTGCATAAACCAAATCCACTGCAGTTAACCCTTTACTCAATTTCTCTTCCCTTTCAATCTCAGAGCATCACCAAAACATTCTCTGTAATCAAAACCTTCAAGACAGCAACAACACCACTCAATTTCAGCTTGAACCCATTTCCTTACAACAACCAACATTCCAACATTATAATCTCTGCATCTCATACAGCCATTGCCCCTGCCATGACTCCTTGCTTTTCTTCCAACTCCAATACTAGCTCCATCTTCCCTTGCCTGAATTCAAACACTACTTCACTACTTCCAGCTAATACACCTTCTCCACCTGCAATCTTAGTTGCTTCCTAGCTCACCTGACTTCTCTGCAATCACTGTCACCACATGACCAACTTTTTTGTAACTTCAGTCATAAAAATCCTGCACAAATCACTATTTCAGTTTTAGTTTCAGAACCTTCAGTCTCATTTCAATCTTCTTCAAACTCAGAACCTCCTTTCTCCGTAGCAGCAGAAAATCCTCATTTCTAAATCATCATAAGCAGCTAAGCTGTGAACCAAGAGCCAAACACAGATATAATCCCACCAACAATTCCACCAGTTCCAACTCTGTATCTTTATCACTAATATAGCAAACAGCACCACCTCAGGATAACAATTCAACCCCATGCTAGCACCACTGCCTCCAAGTAAAACCATCAACTTCTGTAACTGTTCAACACCCACACAAACCACACCATCAACTTTTATAACTATTCAACACCCACACAAACCACCAACTATACTCAACCACCATCTCTAGCTCAAACGACAACTTAATTTCTCAACCCTTCCATCTTATCCAGACAAACACACACAACATCAACATAAAACTCCAGCCAATTCCCATATAAGTCACAGTTTCACTAACAACATCACCTACAGTACCATCTCACTAACCATCTTCTCTGAATCATCAGTTAATCATCCACCAACATCAAAACCATCTCAATCTCTGGGAGATACAAAGGTTAGAATTCAATTCGAGTAAACCCATCTTCATCTTTTCTTATGAAGCTAAATTCCTCCAATTCCTGACCTAGACATAACAACTTCAAATCTCAGTTCAAGAGACTTCACCAATTGCTTCACAAATCAATTCCATCTTGCTCTCAAATTCAAAATCATCTCAGACCCATCCTTACACAACCTTAATAGAC
>JAJJWX010000670.1:0-41828 GCA_023529315.1 Papaver bracteatum
GAGATAGAAATAGCCATGGCACAGTGAGAACGGTAATGGACTACATTGTATTCAATTGTTTTTATGTCATTTACATGTACAAGTGCTTCCTATTTATAGAAACCAGATGTTAAGATGAAAACTAAAACAATTAACCTAGTAAGATGTTCTAGCCGTAATACTTGAATTACTAGACTATATTATTGACTAGACTTATCTAGCAGCAATACTTGAATTGCTAGATGTTCTAGATCTTCCAAGTAACTTTTCTGCTAACTTGATTCACATTATATACGTGCCATATTCCAACACCCCCCCTCAAGTTGGACACGGAAAGAATTGTAGTGTTCAACTTGAATTGTTGTTAAATAAAGAGATTACAACCATGTAGAAGAATTGTAGAATTTCAGCTGGCATCAATTTTGGGTTCTCAAAAGGAAGCTAACGTGAAGAAAATGAAGAGATGTCGGTGAAGAGATGGAACTTTCTGAGATGTCGGTGAAGAGATGGAACTTTCTGGTGCTAGAATGGAGATGTAGGTGAGTACGACGGTGATGTTGGACTTCTTGGAGAGTATGCCAAAGATGGACCGTACTTGGCAAGATGAAGGATGATAACTAAGAGATGTGGGACTGTAGATGGAGATGTGGGACTGTAGCTATTTCTAACACCCCCCCCTCAAACTAGAGAGGGTCGAGTTTGAATACACATGGACTTGAAGCATGGCAGGCAGATTGTAGCACACGAATTGCGGCACGCCATCTGTGGATGCACGCGGATTGTGGCCTACGGATTGTTGCCCATGCAAAAAGGGTTACAATGAATGAGTGGCACGGAATCCACGGATGCACACTGGAGGATCTGAGTGGTACGGAAACCACGGACATACTGACTAGAATCATTTAACAAGACACTGACTAAGTGGCACGGAAGCCACGGATGCACACTGGCGGATCTGAGTGGTACGGAAACCACGGACATACTGATACTGAGTGGTACGGAAACCACTTAACGTACACTCAGCGGGAAACTTGAGTGGTTATGGAAACCACGGACGTACTGATGCTGAGAGAGGAGAAGGGCCAAAGACCAAATGTAACTCGTTCAAATACAAGATTTTCACTTTTCATTGTGTAGACGACGAGACGAGAGAGCCAACGGCGAAAGAACGGAGTCATTCGGAGTTCGTATGAAGAAGTTATGGGCAAAACGAGAAATTAATCTTGTCAGTTCCTGAGAACTGACAGTTAAACAAATATTGCTAAGAGGCACCCTCACTATATGATAAGGGGCACCTTCCTGTTAAGGGGTACCCTGGTTCAGGGGAACTACTAAAGGAAGGCCAGTCGAATGCTAAGGGGGGCGACCACCTTCTTCCTCATACCCGTCGGCCTTCTATCTCCGGTTCACCCGAGATTGTCTGATGGATTTTTATGCCACAGTAATGGTTGTTGTTGCCGGTGATTCGCTTGGACAGTAAGGATGAGAATATGGCTCGGTGATGGTGATCGAGCCAATGATAACAATGCTACCATTATCGGGTTGTGAACCAAGTTCAGGGACGATGGTGATGGTGATGATGATCGGCTTGCTTCTGTATTATCGATGAAATGTACAGAAAGAAGAGAGATCGAGAGAACAAGGTGCTGGACAGAATAAGGGAGTTGGGTTGCTTCCGTTGTTGGGAGTTTTGGACGGAGTTGGGTTGCTGGACAGAAAACCGTGAGCAATGGAGTGATCGACGGGATGGATCGAACTGCAGACGAACATGGTGATGGTAGTAAGAACGAGTAGGAAGTTGATGATGCTCGGGTTGTGAAATAAAAGAGTAAAGACGAGCTCAAGAAAGATGGGTTGATCGGTTCATGCATGGTCGGACAACGGAGTACGATGCTCGGTGATGGGATGTTGGAAGAAAACCGAGAGTAGAATGGAGGCTGTGATGAACTGACATGGTGATGATGCTCAGGCTTGGTTGTTGTTGAACTCAAACAATGAAGAGAACGTGGCAGAGAGTGAATGATGATAGTGCAATGAATGGTTGTAGCCATTAGTTGGAAGAAGCCAGGGACGACGAGATAGTTGTTGAGTGAAGCTGTGGCCTGTGGGATTAATACCACACGCATAATCAAGTGAAGCTTGAAGTGTACTCACTGGAGTTATTGTCACAGGAGATGTCACTGGATTTGTTATTGGAACATTGACTGGAGGAGGTAATGGATAGAGAATCTTGGACGAAGCTTGGTTGCTACATGCATGGCAGCGGTGAAAGAGAATGATGGTCCTCCGGTTGCTGTTGGTTTTTGACTGAGCTCGAGAATAATAAGAACAATGGGAAGCTCGAGCTGATGGAGTTTGTCGAAGAACAGAGAGAACTCGGGTTTCGAATGATCATGGCAGTTGACAGTGAATGGGTTGAGAGGAAAAGTGGCTTGCTGCCAACTTTGATGGAGCTCGAGTTTTCTGCCATCATCGACAGAGGAGAATGAAATGATGAAGCTTTTTGCTGATTCAACCGAGAACGAGATGAAGTGATGATGAGCTCGAGTTGGAGATGAAGCTCGTGGCTGCTGTTGACAATGATGGAAAGAACGTGATGCACGTGGAGGAGAAAACATGAAATCATGGGATGTTAGAACAATGGGTACAGCCCGAAAAGAATAGAGAATGGGATTGATGATACAAGCTCAGGGAAGATGACCATGGCAGAGATGAAGAACTCAACAGTGGTTGCTCTGAATTTGATTTGCAGCGGAAAAGGATACTACTTAGCTCTGATACCAAGATAGAAATAGCCATGGCACAGGTGAGAACGGTAATGGACTACATTGTATTCAATTGTTTTTATGTCATTTACATGTACAAGTGCTTCCTATTTATAGAAACCAGATGTTAAGATGAAAACTAAAACAATTAACCTAGTAAGATGTTCTAGCCGTAATACTTGAATTACTAGACTATATTATTGACTAGACTTATCTAGCAGCAATACTTGAATTGCTAGATGTTCTAGATCTTCCAAGTAACTTTTCTGCTAACTTGATTCACATTATATACGTGCCATATTCCAACAAAGGGGACAAAAGACTAGCACTAAAATGAAGCAATTAAGCCTAAAGACACTTCAATCTGTGAAACTAGCACAAAAAGGATTGGTGGGAGTTCTTGTGTTAAGACGTATATGGATGTTGTAACTCCATCGATGGCAGACAGAAATTTACTAATAACTAATCACAATTAGCCCATCTTGATCATACAAGGTTTCAATAGCAACAGAACAGAACCCAAAAATTACAATCCATAAGCACAAGCTAAAAAGAACGAATGGAGGAGGAAAAATAGTCATCACTACTTACCTTCCAATCTAGAGGATAGCCAAGTTTGATAGCAACAGAACTCCCACCAATCCAGCAACCAACAATCATAAGAGCAGCTAAAGAACCAGCTTTTATATCAAAAGAGATGTAAAATAAGCAATAAATCAAAGTTAAACAAAACCCAAGATTGAAGATTGAAAATCAAGTGAAAATCATTCCCAAGTAGAGAAAAGTGTATCTGAGGAAGAAAATTGAAGATTGATGGTGTGAAATACAGAAGAACAGAAGAGAGAAAGCAATTGGCCATACAAAAACCATATGAATTAAAACATTTATTGGATTACTGTGGTATGCTCCATAGAATGCAAAATGCTTCTCAAGATCAAATAATCCCATTAAGAAAGAAAAATCCTTTTTCTTTTCTTTTTTTGAAATTTCGTTAGTTTTTTTCTTTCTTTCCGGATGAAATTCGTTTGTGTAAGTTGACTTTTATAGGTTAGCTCTTTTTCTTCGGTGACTATCTAGTGGTTTACTAACATGAGCTCCCTCGTCTGACTTTGACTAATAACCTGCGCTCCCTCGTCTGACTTTGACTAATAACCTGCGCTCCCTCGTCTGACTTTGACTAACCGAAGCACGATCGGTTTTATGCAAAACCTCAAAACTATCGCTTAGTAGTTTATATAAAAACCTTTAAAGGTCGATTACAATAAGTTGGTGGGTAGCCTGGCAACAAGCTGGGCACCAACACCCTTTTGGATAGCTAAACTTATTCTATAAAAAAGAGTACCACCTATCTTATAATTAGCATCATGGTTGGTGATATAATTCTTCAACCTCTTCAATAAAATGATAGTTTCTTCGCCCAAATCCCCCAAAGTCGAAAAGGCTAAAACAACAAAACCATACCCATGAAGGGAGCACTTGTCAAGGTATTTATTTCGTTTACGCGTAGTAGCTCTAGTTATGGCTTGACCGGGTATGAAAGTACGAACTCCCCCCGCCAGTGAAAGGTGAAACAACCGTAACATCAAAACAGATGTCCTGACCATTCTCCCAACTAGGAACAAGAATATCCGCCGGTCTCAACGAAGTGCCGTTGTATGATAAGAACCCAAGCTCTACCTCCTTCCTCGCATGTACCCCTGCCTTGTAACAAATGTCACCAAATACATCCCTTGCAAAGTCATGGCGGAATTTGACGCCAATATCATTAGCACAATGCAAAGCATGATCTCCGAAAATATCCATCTTTTTGTTGCAACTTGAGCATGTACTATCTTCACTGAAAAGAGGTATGCCCAATCTATAACTTAACACTGACCTTAAGGGTGCACACGGTACGGTTCGGCTCGGTTATTGGCAAGACCGAGTACCTGTACCTCCCTAGGCTCGGTTCCAAAATTTTGGACCGATACCTGTACCATGTACCTCGGTTCCGGTACTGTTCGGGACCAGGTACGGTTCCGGTACTATACTCAGTTCCAGACAAAAAAAAACATGTTAATAAGGACCTTTTTTACTAAGCTATAGTAGTAGTATGGGATCGTATATAGTCTCTGCATAAATATTTTGGAGCAACAAACCATAGTAAGATTTGAGTTTTTTTCTTAACATACACATTTTGGACCCTAACTTGATAAAAACACATACATTTAAAGAAGAAAAACAGACTAATGAGATCATTTGCCAGGGACGTTCCTTTGACTAATGAAATTGTGCGATCATCTGCTAAAACATTTTGATTATGAACATTTTTTTTGTGGTACTTGCGATGATGCTAAACATGAAGGAGAACCGTTACCGGTGTTGGATGTAGCAACATTATTGCATTTGTTAACCTACAGTACCATCAACAGAGAGTTAGCATACACACAAACTAAAGTTGAGTTTAATGAACAGGACAAGAGACGCTGACGAGAAAACAAAAAATCTCACAAAAAATACATGAAGAGAGTAACTGAGATACTCCACCCAGTATAAAACAATTGGATAAGTGAACCATTATAAAACAATTTGACAAGTGAGCCATTAAAATTAATGTGTGTACTATTAACTTATCAAGAAAGACATCCCAGTACTCCACCCAAATTCAGATCAAATTACAGGATGGGTGCCAAAGCCAATGCAATTCTTTACTGTTTTCTCGATCACTCTATAATGTAAGTTCCAGAAGTTCAATGATGTGGTGAGAGTGATTGATAAAGGAATTAGAAAAGACAAATAAACAAAATAGCATAATTCTGGTGCAGTCGTGATAAGAAGACCTTACACCGTTGATACAGAACCATCTCTTCGTTTCAATTGAATACAAGACAAGCTAATATATTCTTCTCACTATTTTCCACCTTTTCAGTTGAGGCATTTTCCTACACAGTTTTGAAATCCCAAGAAATTAGATGTGATTTTTATAAAGTAAAAGAAACAATCACAGAAATTAGGGAAAGTCATTTTTAAAAAAAGGTTCGAGTAAATTAGATTCTAATAACACAATTATAAGTTATAGAAAGAAACTACATATTATCAGGAATTACTTATTATAGGTTCAATTTCAACGATAGTTGTTGATAAAAAACACAAAAGTAAGAAAATTATCAAAATCAAAATAAATAAAAAATAATGTAAAAACTTCACAATCATAATCATAATAATCAAAGAAATTAGTTACCTGTTGTGGACTTGTTGTTGAATGAATCAAACAAACAATAATGGTGGTGTGTTCTTATGAACACGGTGATGGAGGAGGAGAGCGGCGAAGAAGAAGAACTGAAGAAGGAAAAAAAAATGAATTGGTTAGTAAATTATGTCTACAGGCAATATCAATTACAAATCTGATTATTAGAATACAAATCAACACTACTTCAAAACCCTAGGTTCCAAAAATCAAAATAAGAGAACTGAATCAACTGATTCAACACTTACCCTTGGTTAACAATTTCTCCTTATTCTTCTAGATCGAGAGGTGGTAAGTAATGGAGAAGAGAAGATTAAGAAATCTCGTCCCTGTAATGGAGTTCTTCACTTCTTCTCCTTCTCAGAGAAAGTGGGGACGGAAAAAAAAAGAAAAATGAAAACAAAAACCCTAGCCTTAAGATTTTCGATTATATACCACCTCTAATCTAACGGTTACTACTGATTTATTATCCCCTAGATCTAACGGCTACTATTACTCGGTACAATCGGTCCGGTACGGCACAGGACTTGGGCAGGACCGTGTACCTATACCTCCTCAGCCTCGGTTCCTATTTTTTGGACCGGTACCTTGTACCTCGGTTCGGTCCAAAACCAGGTACGGTTCCACGGGTTCCGGTTCCGGCTCGGTTCCTGTGCACCCTTAACTGACCTAAATTGTCGCGGTCCTATACTTTGATTTAAACCACTAATGGGAATCGCCTTAAAAAATCCAAAGCATGCGGCACCCTGTTACTTTGCCATAAAACCGAGTCCCTACTCTACATAGAGAAGTGTGATGGAATGTGCTTCTTAACGACCTCAAACTATAACACTTCCAAAGAACGCATTGGATGGGGGAAAATATTATTTAGGTTGAAGGTAGAAGAAGGAAAACCACATACCTCTAGGAAATTTTTCAAAGCTTGTTGGAAGCACTTGCTCGGCACATCAGTGGAGGAAACATTGAGCATGGTATCTTGTAGGCTCCTAGACTGAACACATGATGCGATATAACAAAAATGTCTAGTATCTTCCATAGTGTAGACACCTAGACCACCATCTTTCATCGGCAAGGTGGATAGACGTTGTTGTAGTGGTCAGAAACCTGCGTCATCTCCTGTTACAATGTGCCTCAAAAATTGAAACAAATGTTGATCAAACAAGGATTTAGATTGAAGAAGAGCCAAGGGGTTGGCAGTCCTCATAGCAAAATATAATCTTGACACTCCGGAGCAACTACGTAACAGAAGAAGTTCGCTTTGAGGATCTTGAAGTTTCTTCACATTGTCCATTAGATAAATTATTTTGTCCACCCTAGCTTGGATTAGATCGTTGTTGAACTAGTTGAAACAGGAGTTAAAGTCTGATTCGGCATCTAACTTGACCTGAATCAGATGTCACATGTTTGTTTTTTCATTTTCTGATGTGTTGTCCGAAGTGTAGCTCAATTTTTAGACATGATTATGAAATATTTCAATCAATACAAATTTTTTCCTGTTGGGCGTATATCTGGTTAGATTTAAAAGAAAACAAAATACGATCAAGAAATAATATCACAGCCCTCAAAGATGAAAATGACATTTGGTGTACCAAGAGATCAGAACTGGAAAATTTGATGGTAAGTTATTATGGTAATCTTCATACCAGTATTTTTCCAGAGAAAAATGAACAAATTTTACAATGTATACCCAAAACAATATCAGATGAAGATAATATGGAGCTTATGAGGTTACCAGATGAAATGGAAGTTTTCAAAGCTTTAAAAGCAATGAAATCTTGGAAAGCACCTGGACCGGATGGTTTCCCACCAGGATTCTTCAAGAGCCATTGACATCTGGTTGGAAAAGATGTGGTGGAGACAGTTCAAAAATTTTTCCGTACAGGTTTCTTTTTAAAAATCTTAAACACTACTAACGTGTCTTAATCACAAGCTAAAAAGAACGAATAGAGGAGGAAAAATAGCCATCACTACTTACCTTCCAAGCTAGAGGATAACCAAGCTTAATAGAAACAGAACTCCCACCAATCCAGCAACCAACAATCATAAGAGCAGCTAAAGAACCAGCTTTGATATCAAAAGAGACGCAAAATAAGCAATAAATCAAAGTTAAACAAAACTCAAGATTGAAAATCAAGTGAAAGTAGAGAAAAGTGTATCTGAGTAAGAAAATTGAAGATTGATGGTGTAAAATAATGAAGACTCAAGACAGTGGCGTTATGGAGGGGAGTTTTCGGTGGCTAATGCATATGAGGCTCTTGAATCGGGTGGTTTGTTATCTTTCCCTGACAAGCAGTTGTGGAACTCAAATGTGCCATTAAAGGTTTCTTTTCTTGTCTGGAACTTGTGCTTTAGTGGTGCTCCAACTTTTGACTACTTAGTCAATGCTGGAATGGTGCAAGATCCTTCATGTGTCTTCTGTCTTGACTGCTTGGAAACAAATGAACATATGTTCTTACATTGCAAATTTGTTTTTGATATCTGGGTGTATTTTCTGAAAATCTTTGAGATTAATTGGGTCTTTTCTAGAAATGTGAAGACAAATTTATGGGAATGGGGTGATAAGTGCCGAAGAAGTTCAAAAAAAAAGATTTTTTTTTTTTTTGGAGCATCTTGCCTTTTGCAATTTGGTGGTGTATCTGGAATGAAAGGAATGCGAGAGTTCATAAGAATGTGAAGAAGGATTTGGATCATCTGATTATGGATGTAAAATGTCTGTTGTTTAATTGGGGTTTGAAATCTCAATTGTTTGATGGCTTTACATTATCTTCCTTGTTATGTAATTGGAATGCAGTAATGCAAAATTCCATGTAATTTTGGTTATCTTATGTTACTTTTTTGGTGACATAATGATTTCTTAATCTACTTTGCAATTCAGTCAAAAAAAATTGGCCATACAAAAACCATATGAATTAAAACATTTATTGGGTTACTGTGGTATGCTCCATAGAATGCAAAATGCTTCTCAAGATCAAATAATCCCATTAAGAAAGGATTTTTTTTTTTTTTGAAATTTTGTTAGTTTTTTTCTTTCTTTCCGGATGAAATTCGTTTGTGTAATAACCTGAGCCATTGGCGGTAGGTTAATAACATGCGCTCCCTCGTCTGACTTTGACTAACTGAAGCACGATCGGTTCTATGCAAAACCTCAAAACTATCGCCTAGTGGAAACAGGAGTTAAAGTCTAATTCGACATCTGACTTGACCTGAATCAGATGTCACATGTTTGTTTTTTTTCATTTTCTGATGTGTAGTCCGAAGTGTAGCTCAATTTTTAGACATGATTATGAAATATTTCAATCAGTATAAAATTTGTCCTGTTGGGCGTATATCTGGTTAGATTTAAAAGCTTTCTATAATCAAATATATAAATCAATTATTTTCAGTGGCGGAGCTGGAATATATAGGTGGAGGTGGCTTGAAAACTAATTAAATTGGTGGGGATGGTTTAAGCCCATATTTTTTTATCCAAGCTTAATACCACTGTAAAATTGTGAGTGTTCCTGGACTTTGGGCTTGCTTAAGCCTATTTGTAATTCCGCCACTGATAATTTTTGAGATAAATGTAATAAGTTGGATTCCAATATGTTGAGTAAGATTAAGGAAAGTTAGTTGAGTTAGAAGAAAACAAACAGAGCCAATTAGTTTAAACAAAACAAATCAGAAGTTTGAGTTAGTAATATGTGCGAACAGTTTGAATTTATGTTGTATGCTTAAGCATTTTTTCGTAATTATTAAGTGGCATCATAATTTTTTGATAAGTGAGAATGCTGAATACTCATTCCAATAGCTCGCAGTTGCGTACCTAAGATCCAAATTTAAAATATGTTTAAATACGGAAACGCTAATAACTCAACTCCAATACATTCCGGTACGAAATTTTTTTAAAAAAATACATAGAATACCACAACAACAGTCAGTTGCACAAAGGCAAAAAAGTAGAAAAATCAAATATTAAAGCAAAAAGATATGAGCCAAAAGAAAAAAAAAAATGAAACTAAATATTGGTATGATCTCCAACAGTTATGATTACCCTCTAAGAAAAGGGAGCTTAAGTGATGGATCGAATAACCTGGTTTTGGTATATGCCAGAAATTTTCTATGTGAAAATAGAGACTCTACCCTTGAACAATGAGTAAGATCAAAACTTTTGGCGTTACAAACGAAGCTAGAAATTCTAGAAGTTTTTTTCTAATTTCTAGAAGTCAAAAAATAAAAAGTTGATTTGACTAATTTTTTTCCGGAACGACCTCTAAAAACAAAAAAAACAACTTTTGTGAAGCATCCGCTTCTGACTTCCAAATGCGTGATAGTGTCTCCAATCTAAACCGGTTCTAGAAGATGCAGGACCCTATTTTTGGGCGTTGCAAAAGCAAATATATAAATATAATTTTATTTATTAATTGCCTTTAATGGATTTTTTTATTTGTTTCCCGTGTTTTTTTTTTTTTGGCTCATCGTCACTGATATCCGAAGGTTTAATTCAAACCTTATAGAAGGATAAGGTATAAGTCAAACCTTGTTGATGGACTGAGTAAAAGCGGTCAACCCTTTTTGACCCCGAATTGTACTTAAAATACCATTTAACCCTTTTAAGTCGTTAACTTAACTAGAGGTTCAACAGGTAAAGTAACTAACCCAAACCCATAAATCATAACCGATCATTTCCAACTCTATTCTTCCTCTTTTATACTTCAATCTCCCTCTGTTTTCCCTTCTTTCCTTTAGTCTTCTCCGGTGGTGAAAAAAAAGTAACAAAAGGAATCCGCCAGGTAATCTAAAATAATTCTTCTTTCACTTGTTTTTAGGTTGCTATTAAGCTTGTGTATTGTCTATTGTTGGTGTATATATGTATTTTCTAATTGAACCTTAATTTGGGTTTGTAATGAACCTAATAGTCAACCTGCAACTAACCCTACTTTATTTTCTTAATGAATGTGTGTACTAGAATTAGAATATGCCGATTCTTGATTTGGGTTATGTTTTGATTTTTTGATTTTAATGTGTTGATCGTTTGATTATGATTTAATTTGTTCTTGAAACTTTAATTGGAAAAAGAAAAAAAAAACTAATAGGACGACGATCGAAGGGAGGAGTCCTTTAGGGATGAAAAACTATATGTTTGTCGGTCACAATCTGTGAGCAAAAAAAGCGAGAAAAAAAATAATTTCTGGAATTTGAGATAAGTATTGAGATATTTGATAAAATTGATGAAAAAAATCCTTCATGTACCATGAAATGAATATATTTTTAGTTCAAACTTCTTGCAAAAAATCATTAGATCGAGGGAATGATTCGGAGTCTTAAGCGGATATTTGTTTTCTGAAAAATAGTATTCTTCAACTCTCGGGTTAAGAAGACGAAATCGTTGTCGGGTAAACACTAGCAGACCCGTAAACAAACAATTCGACCCATATTTAAATTTTAGGTTGAGAAAACCCAGTTCCGTAACGATTCAATTCATATTTCTTTTTTTTTCTTCGTCTCCAGTGGTTAGATGGTGGTAGTAGTGGGAGTAACATTTCAAACTAAAGATGGTGGTTTTGAGACTTGTTTGTTGAAATGCAACAGAAGAAGCCCATGGAATGCATACGATCATTTCTGAGAAGGTATGATTCAAAATAGATTTATGATTGTTAGTGAAAGCACAATCTGGATTTTGTCTACACTGTGTCAATCTTGTTATATTTTGTGTGCAAATGAGAGAGTACAAAAGTGGGGAGTTACCTTTTCTAGAAAGGGATATGGAAGTAGCTGCACATTTGAATGATGGAGTTATAAAGGGTTCGTATATTCATTGTATGTGTGAATACAATGTAGATGTGACAGTAAAGGATTAGTTAGGTTATATTAGTGTTTGCAAGATGTATGTTCTTAGTTCCAACCCAAATCACCTCCACCTACTTCGTTTCCAACAACACTATCACCACCACTACAAATAGTAATACTTAACATTTTCGCGTTCCATCCATACCAAATGCTTCTTATTTTCCTAATTCACATGTAAATTTGAAGTCCTAGTAATTTTAATTAGTTAGATATGTCGGGGTAGGCATTTTAACACTTCTTGGTCTCCTGACATTACTTTGTAAGATTATGCACCCAATTCCTTATTGGTTAAAGTCTTTTTTACGCATTTATTTCAATCAATTATGGATATGACTTCATACTGCATGGATAGTTCTTGCGGCTACTCTCTGTCCCAATGATGCATACATATCCGAAGAAACGAGAAGTGTGTTTGTAACTTAAATGAGAAGTTTATTAGTTTAGATATTAACTCACTTTGTTCGTCGGCCTCCCACCGCGTGCGGTCATCTAGTTTTGATTGTTTTGAGTCGACTCTGATTAGGTTGTGAGGTATTTGAGGGAGTAATTTATGCGACCTTGTTACAGAGGTACCCAATTCATATTATGCGATCGTGTGAAAGGGGTACCCAATTTATATTATGCGACCTTGTTAAATAGATACCCAATTAATATTATGCGACCTCCATGAAGAGGTACCAAATTTATATTATGTTGACCCTATTATAAAGGTACCAAATTTATATTATCCGTACTTTAATCTGCATAATGATTATTTATGTTGTTGGAATTTGAACTATACTCAAACTAATGTGAAACAAGGTCTTTGGACCTGGACGTTTAGTTAATAGTGAGTGAGTTGTGGTTACACGTCTTATTTTTTAAGAGTTGTGGTGAATGTATATATGAAAGTTGGTCACAAGATGCTGGTGATAATGTTGCTCGTAACCTGTTTGAGAAAAGTTCATAAAAAAGGTTGTTTCTTTTCTTGTTTAAGGTGTAGCAAGTGTTGGATGTTTTTTTCCTCAAATAAGTTCTGGTGGGATGCGTGTTTAGAAGATCATTGGTTTCATGTAGTCATAGAACAAGCAGAAAGAAAGAGCCGCAACTCTTGATTGTTTACGATAACAGTGGATACATAGGTATCAAGGGATGGCCAGGACGTTAGTGAATCCCCTGTTTTGGAGTTAGAAATTGTTACGAGGAACATGTTTATTTATTTTCTTTTAGTTCTTGGCAGGGAACTATAAGGACCGTCAAGCTCGTCAACGTTATTAGACCGGTCAAGAGTTGATCAAGAGAAGATTTAGCCGTTAATGACTCGATTAGTTTAACACGAACGTTAATTATTAGAAACTAATCTAACAACGATATGGATACGAAACTAGTACCGTCGAATAAGTCTCGAAAAGTTAAGTGAAATAGACTGCACAAACATGTCATTTAGGTACCATACAAAGAAGATATCATTGGATTAATATGAAGGGTAAAATTGGCTTTTATTGAATAAACTCTTTAATGCGGCTCAGCCACGTCGGGGCTTCCTTATCTAATATAGTGAGTGTCTTTGTATTTTCTTTGGTCTTATCACCAAATCTTGACCAAAGAGAAGTCATTGTTTTTTCTTATTCTTTCTTCATTCTTTCACTTTCTTCTTTGTCTTCCCCTGCTCTTCTCTGTTCTTGTTTCCGTAAGAAGATTGTGAGATTACGATATCAGAAACTTAAGGGAACTCACTTGGTAGTACTGATATATGATGGATAAGATGGAGTGCTCATTAATGGTGAATCAGAATCACTATAGTTTGTATCTCAGAGAATCGAAATTAGGGTTTATATATTTGATTATTGATTTGAAGACTTTGAAGATGATGAAAAGAGCTGCGAGTAGATGAATAAACATGGGTTGAGGTGCAATTGAGGTTCTGAATTTTTATTGGTGAAGAATCAAAAGGAAGGTAATTTAGGGTTTCAGAGATATGACTCTGAGATGAATGCGAAGATGAAATTGATGTTATAGAGGGATGATTAGAGATGGGCTTAACTTGAATTAGAGTTGACGTTGAAGAATTACTTGAAATTAAATTAATGAGTTAGGGTTTCTGCTGTTAGGAGTTAGAATTCAATTTGGTGATGATTAAGAAGAAATTGAAGGATGTGTTTGAAGATTATGAGGTGAATAAGAAGTTAATGATGTTAATTGAAGATTGGGTTACAAAGTAGATCGATTTAGATATATGGGGTTTTGTTCTAGGGTTTTCTATTGAGTTGATTTAAGGAAGATGGATTTCATACCGTAATGAAGGGGTATGAATGGAATCGGGGGAATTGTTGTAAGACAACTTAATTAGGGTGTGATAGTGATGCTTTGTTGGGTAAAATTAAGTAAAGAAGAGGATGACTTCAATTACTTGAGAGGCTTTTATGAGAATGGACTTTTTGATCTGCAGTTGAGTCAATGAATGTTATAAACACTCTGAAGTTGGTGATGATGTTGTTGTTGAGGGTGAAATGAACATGTGATGAAAGTATGGCTAGAGGGGAACTGAGACAGAGTTAGGTAAAGAGGTTTTTAACGCTGTTGTGGGTGTCAATGATTGAAGTTGAAACTCGAGATATAATGTAAGTATAGAAATGGTGGTGATGGTGGAGTTTTCTGTGTTAATTTAGTTGAATTAATCTAAAGGGAAGAAGGATGAATTCTAATTGCAGAAGCAAGATTAATCAAGGTAATTGTTATTTCCTATAACAGTTTAATAGGATTATTTACCTTCTCTGTTAGACTTATATGATGATTCTTGAAGTTAGAATTTGGAATGAGTAAGGAAATGGAACTGTAGTTGTAGTTTATGGTTGTAATTAAGGTACACGGAATGGTCATATGCTAAGATGTTATAATGTGTTGAGATGCAGTTGTGGATGAAGTTACGAGAGGAAATTGAAGGGTGTTAACTGAGTTTGGGGTGAATGAGTTTACCTGAGGTTAGTATTGTTGTTGTATGTGTAGTTGAAATTTCTGAACTGAAAACAAATGGTATATTGTCTTAGAATGGTGGTCTGGTGATATGAATTGCAGTTGTGCTGGTTGTTTCAGGGCATGGATGAAATAGTGGAATTTGGAAGTGATTTTGGGTGGATGTGTAGCTTGATGATAGTCTCAATGGAAGCTTGCTTCTGCTACCTAGTGGTAAGCTGAATTTTTATTTGAAATTGTGTTATGAAATTGTATTGAATGTATAGAATTGTATAGAATGGATAATTTGTATTTGAATCAATGGATAGAATCAGGTTGGTAGAAAAACTGAAGTTAGTTTGAGTTAGAATTTGTACAAGAGTCTTAGTCTGAGTTCTTTCAGCTTAGCTGACTCGACCTAGTGCATCTGACTCAGTGTCTAGCTGAGTTAACCCTTTGACCCGAATCAGTCTAGCTGACCTGATATGACCTTGACTGATTCATTTTTGACCTTTGACTTGACCTTTACCTTTGACTGACGTTTACTGTCAGTTGACTCCTTTGACCGTTGTTGACCATTAGTGACTGTTAGATGGACCAGCCTTGTGTATTGGGCTTTTTTTATAGACTTCGGCTTAGGACTAGTTACCCTAGATTGATGTTTGGACCCCTTATGGTCCGAATTGGCCTTCGACTTATTCTACAAAGTTGTAGATATTCATAAGACTTAAGTATGGACTATAGAATCAATTTAATTGGATTAGTTAAACCTTTAGATATGCAAGAGATGGATGATGAAGAAGTGTAGAACCATAAATGGTCTTAGAACAATTAGATATAATTGTATGATTCATGTATGAGCCATTTTGGCTAGATTCTTAGACTTTTTATGTGATTAACAATTAGTTCTTATTAATAACGACCGATTCAAAGGACGAACCAGTGGATCGTGGATATCGAGGTAGGCGTGGCTTGTCTTTAAAAGGTGTGGGAATACATTTGACTCTTTTGTAATCATTACTATTTTTTTTATAAAAGTTTATGCTTAACAAACTCATGCATTGTCTGTCCGTGCATTCCATGCTTTGTTTAAAATGCATTATGATAATCCTGTTGATTCTGTGAATCTTTCCACGATTTGGAAAGGACTTGTATTATTTGTTGTCAGTATGAATTTTTATGGGAAATGAGAATTTCCACTTGTGGAATATAATATACGCTCCTTCGCATTTATACCTACATGAATTCAGTGTTTATTGTTTATTTTGGTCATCATGGTCTTGGTGGCATCCATAGCTATTAGGTGTGAATTGCCGGGTAGGGATTTACAACCATATTATACATTGTTTGAAGAAGGAGTTTGTCCATATGCATGTATGATTATTTCAGTGACTTAGCCACTGTTTATTTTTTCGGAAAAACATGTATTGTCTTCCAACTCTTTCATATGACTACTTAGAAGTTAGATGTTAATTATTCCCATTTCAGTTTCAGTGACAGATCAGAGTTGCGCAGTGAAAGCTCCGAGAAGTTAACTTCGTTAGTTGATTATATTCTGATATGTTTATTATGTTGTATATTCTATTTGTAAATCAAATGACTATTTTATATGTATCATTGGAGAGGAGTTATTGTATATATATTTCTGAGCGGGGTTAGCTTTGGGTTAAGTTTTTTTTGTAGAAGATTTCTTAATTGAATGCTTAAGTACATGTTTTAGATTTTTAGTGCCTCTTATTTATTTTATTTCTTGGATTAGTCAGCTGCTAGCTTAGGGGGCGCTACAGGAACCGTCTAGCAATATCCAATTTTTGCACCAATAACTGACTGGTCTAGGATACCGTGTTGTGTTTCCATTTTAGTACCATTTTCCAGTGGTGAAGGTTTGGAAAAAAGTTACTCACTTAGTAGATGTAATTTATATGCATTGCACTTTTGGTCTATCTTGGGAATCTTTTTTGATATAACTATAAACCATGTGATGGGATTGAAAACTGTGTTTTGTATCCAGTTTAGAGAAAAATTGCACTCTTGGGAATATTTTTTGATATAACTATAAACCATGTGATGGGATTAAAAACTATGTTATGTATCCAGTTTAGAGCAAAACAATTTTCTTATAGAGTTCTAATTAACTTTTTTGTCATAAAATTCGTATTATGTTCTTGTGCATATCCAACCTTTTGAAGTTATATCATAATTTCAAGAGACAAGTTTATCGTTGCATTATTAATCTTTTGATGCAGATGCTTGCTGTCATTTATCCAGATTTTTTTTTAAACTCTAATCCACTGTCATCCAATAAGGTTTTGATGATTGCGGACAGACAGTTGTTTAACTATATTTACATGTGTCTAGATTAGTTTTAACATTATCATTAACCACATGTATTGATTTGAACGTGAATTCTTATTATTAAGCTAAGAGACTTACTAGTTTTGGCGAACTGAAAAGTGTGTTAGTTTTGATATTCAACTCTGCAATTTGAAAAGCAACCTGGAAACATTGATTCATCTATGTAACGCCATTTTTGCAAGTTGTGATTGGTTCCCCATTAAATTGACAGGTCTTACTTGGTTGTGGTGGTCTGATAAGCAAGCTAATTATAAAAGAGGTAAAGGATCTTATCCCTTAAATAAGCTTTGTCATGGCTGATGGGCCTTCGAACTGTCAAGGTGAACAATGAAATTCAGATAGTTGACAGCAAAGAAAAGAAAAACAAAAGGTGGATTGTTTAAGATTTCACTTGTTGTAAGTTATTTCTTACACTTCAAGTTTGAGAACCTTCTATCATAATTATTTTAAGTAACAATGGAAATAGGTATTGTTTTTGTATCCTGGTAGCTCTTTGGTAACATCATTCTCAAAGAACGGTTAAGCATGCTGCCAAGGTAGATGATATCATTAGTTTCAAAATCTGTTTACTTAGCCATGTATTTAGTGATACGGTACTTTTGGATTGCTGGAAACCGAAGGTCAATGGGTCGGTTTTGCGGGATTTCAAGACTCCATGAAAGAAACCAAATTCGTTGCGGTTGCGCAAGCGGAATAAGAAAAAAAAATTGTTCCTTTTATTATTTTTTAATAAATAGAGTTAATGAATTGGTTGCACTAAAAGTTGTGGATGTCTTGTTGATTTGATTCAGTAGTTAGAGTTTGATGACTACTTTGTTGATTTGAATCACTAAGTTGATTCACAATAGTCTCTATAGCACTCTAGATGGGATGATTAGTGTGATGCTTATAGTTCTATCAGAATGCTAGGTTGGTTACTGAGAAGACTTATTTCCATGGTTTTTAATTCTGTATAACATTTAATGTGTCATGGGGTTTACACTAGGTGTATTTAGAGGCTTAATAATTCAGGTTAGGTCCATTTTTTATCTCGATAATACCAGTTAGTTTAGAGATCCATCGTGCACAGACTTCTTTCGCGCGAACACATTATGATATTGTACTTGCTGTTTTAGCTCAAATGGAAGAGCACATGGTTGTCAACCATGAAGATGTGGGTTCGACACCCACATATGGCATTGTTATTAATTTTTGTATGTCAAACCTTTTCAAGCATGTCTGGCAATGTCACCTCTCGCAGACTTCCAGATGATAAGGAATTTTAGAAAGAACGTTTCTTTAATTTCTAGCATTCGTGGAATAATGTTGCATATAGGTAAACTTTTCCTATCTAATGTCATCTTTTTTCCTGATCACATGATTTTCATATGATATCTCAATTTCAAAGACCTGGTACAATAATGGGTATGTGGTTTTTGATTGTACAGAAAAAAGGTATGAATTCAGGTACTTTGGAAAAATATGGTTACCAATACTGATCGATATCTGTTGTAGAAATTGTGGGCATGTAGGCATGCCGACATTATATGATGTTATATAGGGTGATCAAAAAATTCAATCTTCCTCTTGGCTGATAGCAACCAAGGTACCATCTCACCAAAAGTCAGTCTCTAATTGTGATTCATAACTAGATCTGTATGCAAGTTCGGCGATGCCAACTAATAAGATTATATATTCAACTATGATTCTGGACAACCAAAACTAAGACCGCGAGACACTTGAAAGAATTTATAGGTTTGCCGCATCTTTACTTTACTTCAAGTAATGGAATGTGGTCTGTTAGTAAGATACCGAAATACACCGATTATGTTATACCATGTGTGTCACTACGACAGTAAACTATAAGTCTAATAAGTTAATCGATTACAAATTGAAATTGACATAGTTTGTAAATCTTCTTAACACTAGGACAGGTTAATGTAAAGGTAGGTTTATATCGACGTTTATTTAGGTAGTTAAGAACATTGAATTTACATTGAAGTAGTTGCTGAAGCTGTTACATTATGTTATGAAATGAGCTGTTAGTATCGAAATGAATAATATGGAATAATACCAAAAAGAACCTCAATAGGAGACTTAAAATCTAGAAGTCTAGTTGGTGTCCTGTTGATAAGATAACTAGCAGTAAGATGAGCATCATACCACATTTATTTAGGATAAGAAGCATTAAATAACAGAGTGTTTCCCATTTCAGTAATGTGTCTATGCTTTGTCTCAGCAAGACCATTCGGTTATGGGGTTTTAGGACATGAAATTCTTATATGAATACCACTCTTTTCTAAAATAGTTTTAAACCTTTAACAAGCTCTGCGGCACCATCAACTTGAAAAGATATTATCTTTATTGAAAACCGATTCTCAATATGGTTTTTGAAAGGGGTTTTTTCTAATATACACCCATTTGATAATATGTTTATAAAAATACACTCGTTTTTTACTATATTTCTAAACTACACCCAATTTGATAATTTCGTCCGTTTTTGTTTTTTGAATAAAACAGCTAACAGCGTTATATCAGTAAATTAGGTCAGTTAACCGAGTTGAATAGGTTGTAAAATACGTTGGACATACCCATGACAGTTTCAAATAATTTTGTAACAGTGAGAAAGAATCATGATTGATTGATTGATTTGTCATCAACTAGAAATTGGAAATTCAGGTATTTAAATTTATATCATTAGCTTAAAACCCATTACACAGATTGCTCATTCAAGCGTTCAAATTACATATGGCAATTAGAAAGACATTTAGAAATTTGAATTGAAACTGGTTAAAACCATAATTGAAATTAAAAGTGGTAACATAATTACAAGCAATTGAAATTGAAATTCAGATGTCATGAGAACCCTAACACGTCACATGATTACTGTATGTGCATTTTATTGCAATATACATCCAAAGGATAGAAACCTACTACACACCTCAAATGAAAGTAAGCACTCAACAATGAACACAAGACATACGTGGTTCGATATGATTACCTACGTCCACGGGGGTGAAAGGATGAATATTATTACTTCAAAACGTTAAAAAGGTGTTGCTCTTAGTTGGATTCCCTTACAAGATGAGATTATCTCTCCCTTACTTCCTCTTAATGCTAACTCAAGTTTCTCTCCCTCTCTCTCCCAAAAATCTCCTCCTCTTTCTTGAATACAAGTCCCTCTATTTATAGGAGAAGTTCTATACAACCAAGCTAAGGTGTTGGTCATGTTACATATATTTAGAAGTTCTGTAATCGGGCCGACTCATGTCGTCTCATATGGCCGATGCATCTTGAATCCTCGCCTGTCTTTCGTCCGAGCCGATCTTTACAGGTGCTCTATTGACACGATATCGCTTGTCTTGACTGTCACCCTTACGATTAGCCGATGTGACTCGTACTTTCTTATCTGTTTGACCATAGCACCTCGTTTGACCCATCACGTCTTGTCTTTTCAGCTTTGTCAGAAGTCTTGGACAAGTCTTGTCCGACAGCTGTAGAGCGATCACGCCCGATCCACGTGGATCCTCAAATATCGCGCCTACTAATCTTCATTCCATGCTTCGCGCCTCTTCGTGTTTAAGTGTACCAGGCCTAGGATGTCGCCACCTGGATATGTGTATAATTTACACCTACATTTATGCCCCTTCTTCCGCTCATGTGGGAGACACGAGTGGAAGAACGTCTTCCTAACTGCCCACGTCTTCGCCCATGCCGCAAATCCCGCCATGCAGCGTCCCACTAACTCCAATTTATGACCGGTAACCATCGACGTCAGTTACAACTTATCTCCTTTAAATAGCTCGCTCCTTTTTCTTTTTCTTTTTCTTCACCACTTCTCTCTCAGTTCTCTGCCACTGCAATTTCTTCTCCAAGATTTCTTCCTTAGCCTTACGTTTCTGAAAAAAAACCCCATTTTTTCCTTTTTCTTGATTCATCTTATCTTCGTCGATTGATGTAGTATTTGTGGTTACATTCTTGTCGTCCCAGCCTTCTTTGCTGATTTACTGGTTGCTTACTGTTTGCGTTCATGGCTTCTTCTCCCTCCATGGCTGAAAAAAGGTCTGTTGATGATGTTTTTTCCGAGTTTGATGCTTTCTCCCTTGCTTCTCTGTTCTCGTTTGGAAGTCCTTCTAGGTACGATGATCGTGCTATGAGCTCTATATTTCCTGATAGCTCTCCTTCTATTTCGTACAGGTCCGAGAAAAGGGTGAAAGATCTCTCTGATGAATAGTTCATTGAGCAGCTGAAGGAAAAGTATGATATTCAGAATTACGAAGTTACCCTTGTCTCGTGCCGAAACGGTCTCTTGAAGAAGTCCGACATGAAGAAGCACGAGCAATCGGCCGATTGTGTGGTCATCACCCTGGGCCAGCTGGAACTAGGTCTTCGTCTTCCCCTGTATAACCCTGATAGTCCTTTTTATTACGAGATTCTTTCTTATATTAGGCCCTCTCGCGCTTTGGATCAATGGACTGGCAATACCTTCCGAATTATGAACGAGTCGAGGGATCGTCGAGATGGTCACGGTTCTGCTGCTGAGTGGTCGACCTACAAGCCCGAGGATGCTCCAGAGTATTCCGTTGCTAATTTCCTTATCAATTATCGAGCCGGTACTTCAACCTTAGGCGATCTTGCTGGGTTTTCTTCTAGGCCTCATCGGGTCAAAACTATGCCTGATGGTGTTGAGAGGATGATGCTGGATGTCAATCCCATCGGCCATCCCTGTAACAGGCGACCCCTCCATTCTAATGACCCAATTTATCCCCGAGTTCCACTTCTTTTTCGAGGTCCAATTCTTCATGGTGACTTCCCGTCGCCTACTTTTCCCGCCAAGCCCTATTCTTTATGGGTGGTTAATGATGACAAGGATGACAAGGTATGCGTTTTTCTTGATTTCTATCTTGTTAGCTTCGGGCGTTATTTGGTCATTTATTGTTGCTTTGAAAATCTCAGGTTGGCTCCACCAAGGCTGCCGGATCGTCTAGGAAAAGAGGTGCTGGCACAAGGGTTGAGGAAGACCAGGGGAAGGTAACAAACATAATGATTTTCTTATAAGTACATGTACTTGCCCCTGTTTTTTGCCTTCACATGTTCTGACGAGACGCCTTGTGCAGAAACACCCTAGGCATGATAATGATGATGCAGGCGAGGTTGACCCCAATCCTCTTAGGCGTAATCCCGCCAGAGGTAAGCAAGTTGCTAAGCCACCGCCGAGAAGGGGCCCAATCATTGATATTTCCGATGAAGATGAGTTGTTTGGTGAGAATGTGTCGGAGGACAAAGGCAAGGAGCAGGGTGTGGGCGACCAGCAGGAGCCCTTGGAGATGCCCGACGCCGAGAAGATTATTACTGATGTAATGGTAGAGCTTCCTCGCGTGCCCCGGATCACTGAGGGATCGTCCTCTAGCGCTGAAACTTCCTTTACTGTCTCTGTCCCTATTATGAACTCTCTGGGTGCGCTTACTTCCACCGACTTTGGGAAGTACACTGATGAGGAGATGCTGGATGCAGTGCCCCTGTACGACGACATCTCCCTGACGCTTGACACTGTGGTGAGCGATTGGTCTTAGTATGGTGATGCCCCGCTTATGATTTCTGTTCTTATTATCGCTGACGATGTAAACCCGTTTACTTTTGTTAGATTCTGAACCGGGTACGCCTAGATTCCGTTAATCGTCACAGAGACATGCAATTGATATAATCTCTCCAATTCCAACTTCAGAACGAGAAAAGTCGCGCGAACGAGCTGGAGATCAAACTCTCCGATGCTCAAGTTATATTATCATTCTTAACTTGTGTTGATCGAGTTTATCGTGCCAATATCCTGAGTCGGGTGCCCTTGTTTTAGACGAGGTAGCTAGTGTAGGCTTAGACGCTGCTTCGGAGTTTAGGATCATGAAGAAGAAATGGGATATTGAAAAGGGGTTAGTGGAGTATCTCCGTCAGCGAGTAGCAAACAAAGATGGAAAAATAGACCGCCAGGCTGAGGAAATTGAAAGACTTGAGGACGAGTTAGAACGACATCGCCATTTTGAGTACGATCCTGCAGAGATGGACAATTTACGGGCTCACTTAGGATCTGCTCAGCGTCTTGCTGCAGAAAAAACTGCTCTAGTCACGAGTTTAGAGCAAAGGGTAGACGCTCTACAATTGCAGAATCGAGATCTTCATGAGGATCGCCGCCGAATATTGAGGGATAAGGATACAATGGACTGAGCTAATAGTGATTTGCTAGGCCGAGTGAATGAGTTTGATAAAGTGAGGGGCGAACTAGAATGGAGTAGATCACAGCTGTCAGTGCTCTAGGCATCGCGTAATCGTTTAATGGACGAATGGAGTGAGCATAAAAAGTACTGTCCCAGTAATGAGTTTAATGAGCAGTACTACAATGAGCTAACCCTGAAATTTTCTAAGACCGAGGATGAGTTTTCCAAATCTGTAGAGTCACTTCAGTCTGTATTACCAGCTCTTTTAGGTCTTCCGAGCCACATATTGAGGCCATTATTAAGGCTTAAATTAATTTCCCTGAAACTTTCAACCATACTTAATGAATAACCCGTGTTTATTGTGATCTTGTAGGCGAGCAAACGAGTTCTCGTGAACTGGATCTGGAGGTCCGATGATTGAAGCAGGTCGAGGCCGATATGGGTTCCAAGTTAGCTGAAGCCGAGGAAAGCACCTCCCAGATTACCCAACAGCTCGAGGATGAACGCATCTCCAATGCAGAGGAGTTAGACCAGAAGGTTCAATCGGGCATTATGGACTGGGTGGAGAAGAAGCGGCTCGAGGTTGCGCAGAAGAAGGCCGGTGCTGCTCCTCCCAAGGCTTAAACTCTCCTTTTGTAGTGTTGTGTCACTAAGTTTCCCCTTTTCATTGGGCTGTAAATCGCTTTGAACACTTCTCCCTTTTTTATTTCCGATACATTGTCTGTTTATTTGTTTTAAAGGGGGTGCTGCGTCGCCGATGTTGTTTGTTTTACTTTGATTAAACTATTTGTTTCGAATGGTTGCATAACATTTTACGCACTTTGTTAACAGACGCCTGACGCAATCGATTTATCCTTTGTTTCGCGTGTTATTCCTGCAATTATTGTTCAAGTAAGTTAGTATTTTAACCATTTCTGTCGAACACACCCAACAAGGAGGGTCATCGGGCCCTATGCCATGTCATGATCGGGGTATCTCATCACTATCTCTTTGGATTCAGTGGAAGGGTACCAGTCATCCTAGTTCTAGGCCCGATATCCGAGCGGTTATCGATCATCCATCTGGGAGGTGGACACGGCCACCTGCGATGGGGGAGACCTTTCAAATGTAAGTAGGCCACCTAGCTGAGGAGACCTCGCGTATCAACAACCTTTGGAACTGGTTTCCAACCACCAGAACCCTTAGGCTACCTCGGCACTTGAACACTGCCACTGCTCCGAGTTCGAATATCCAGGCGACTGTAAGGCACCTCGGCACTTCCACACTGGCGTTGGCCCGAGTACGAATGCCCATTCGAGTATAAGTCACCTCGGCACTTCCACACTGGCTTTGACCCGAGTACGAATGACCATTCGAGTGTAAGTCACCTCGGCACTTCCAAACTGTCTTTTCCCCGAGTACGAATAACCATTAGTCGCTCATGCCCTATCTCATACCCATCATGGTTTAAAAGAGATAGAAGACACGTTTACTTACCGTTTTTTCCGTATCTCCCGTCAAGGATGGTAGAGTTTGAAGAACCTGATGTTCCATGGTTTGAGCTCTTTTGTTCCGTCGAGTCACAACAGCCGATATGATCCCTCGCCCTCCTTAGATTCAATTATAAACGACCCTCCCCACTTTGGTGCTAGTTTTCCGCCCCTTTTGTCGCGCTCCCATTCAGCCAGAAATTTCAACACCTGCTGCCCTGGTTTAAATTCTCTTGGTCGTACGCGCTTGTTGTATTCTCGTTGTAACCTCCTTTGGTAATTTTCTATTTTTTGTAACGCCATTTCTCTTGTCTCTTCCAGATCGTCGAGTTTATCCAAGATTAGATCGGACGACACGTTTCGCCTCCAAGCTTCTGTCCTTGTGGTAGGGATCATGCCTTCTGTTGGTAGAATTGCCTTAGTTCCGTAGGTAAGCATAAACGGAGAGAATCCCGTAGCTTCCCTTCGTGTGGTTCTGTATGCCCATAGGACATTATATAGCTCCTCACACCAATTGCCATATTCCCCATCCAGTTTCTTCTTCATGTTGTCGACGATGGTCTTGTTAGTGATCTCGGCATGCCCATTGCACCGGGGGTAAATCGGGGTAGCTTTTCTCTCCTGATGTTATAGGTGTTGAATAGGAGATCAATGTTCTCGCCATGTAACTGCTTTCCATTATCCGAGACGATTGCTGCAGGGACTCCGAAGCGACAAACGATATGTTCCCAAATAAACATAAAGACATCTTTGTCCCGAATATGCCTTAGTGGTGCCGCCTCTACCCACTTGGTAAAGTAGTCAGTGTCCACGATCAGATACTTCCTTTGCCCTGTTCCTACATGTAATGGCCCGACAATGTCCACACCCCACTTAGCAAAGGGCCACGGACTTATGATTGAGTTTAATGGTACTCCGGGAGCATGGATTTTCTTCCCAAAACGCTGACATTCTTCGCAAGCTTTAGCCATCTGCTTGGCATCCTCGTTCATGTACATCCAAAAGTATCCCATTGTTTTTGCCTTGACCGACAAGCTTCTACCCGAGCTGTGATTTCCGGCCGCTCCATAGTGAAGCTCGTGTAGGATTGTGTGCCCCTCTTCTTTACTCAATCATCGTAAGAGTGGTCCTAGGTAGGATTTCCGATATAAGATCCCTTCCCTTAACTCGTAGCGCCCGACTTGCTTTTGATTTTGTTTATATCGGGCCGACCCTTGGGTAACTCGCCTGTCTCCAGGTACTGATGTATCGGCTTTCTCCGATCACCTTCCCTGTATCGCTCGGTTGTGTTAATAGCCACGTCGATTCGTACTTCAGGCGTTTCTGGGATAGATGGGGTAAGGAGCCTTATAATACGAATGCCTTCAATGCTCGGATCTACCACATCTGTGAGGCGATGTACGATAGAGCGTCCGAGTGTCTGTTATCTTTTCGACAAATGTGGCGGAATCTAATATCTGGTATTTGCTTGATGTAAAATTGGGCGAGCTCCCAATACTTTTGCAGCACAGGATCGTGTGTAGCGTATTGGCCCGTAATCTGCCGGATCACTAGTTGTGAGTCACTAGTCAAGCGGGCCTCTTGCAGCCCCATTTCCACAATTATTCGTAAGGCATGGATCACCGCTTCATATTCGGTGACGTTGTTCGTTTCCTTGAATTCTAGTCTGAATGTATGCACGATCTTCCTCCCTTTTGGCGTGGTAAATACTAGCCCGAGGCCTGATCCTTCTTGGTTTGATGCCCCATCGACGAAGACCTCCCATCGTGTAGGACTAATGGCGGCTAATAGTTCCGCTGGTTCCTCTTGTTCTATCATCCCCGTTACATCTTCAACCTCGTCCTCATCACTGAGGGGGAAATCTGCCAAGAAATCGGCCACTAATTTCCCCTTGATTGCATTTCTTGTCTCATACACCACGTCATATTGTTTGATTATGGCTCCCCATTTGGATATTCTCCTTGATCGCCCAGCACTATCCAAGACTGCCTCGATAGGCGATTTGGTGAGCACCCGTATTCGATGAGCTTGAAAATATGTTCGAAGTTTAGAGGAGACAAAGGCTAGCGCGAGTACCATCTGCTCCATTCTCGTATAGTTTCTCTTGGCCGGACTTAGTGTTTTACTAGTGAAATATACTGGTTTCTCCATACTCCCCTCCGGTTTTACTAACACTGCGCTAATGGCATAGGGTGTCGCCCCTAAGTATAGGGTGAGAATTTATGATGGCTCGGGCCTCTGTAGTATCGGGAGACTTGCTAGGTGTAGATTGATCTTTTGAAAGGCCTCCTCACTGGCATCCGTCCACTGAAATTTTTCACCTTTCTTCAAAATGTCGTAAAAGCTCTTACATTTGTCCGACGATCGTGATACAAATCACCCCAACACTGCAATTCAACCGTTTAACTTCTGCACATATTTTACTGTCGCGGGGGATGGAATTTCTAGAACATCCCTAACCTTCTATGGATCTGCTTCTATTCCCCTGGGGGTGATGATGTAACCTAGGAATTTTCCCGACGTGACCCAAAAGTCGCACTTGGCGGGATTAATCATCATCTTGTGTTTCCTCATTGTCTGAAAAATCTCTCGAAGGTCTCGGACGTGGTTATTTAACTAACATGTCGTCCACGTAAATCTCTATGGTATCATGAATCTTGTCTTCAAACATGTCGCCCACCAATCTCTGGTACGTATCCCCGGCATTTCTAAGTCTGAATGGCATCTTAGTGTAACAATACAATCCTCTTGGTATAAATAAGGAAGTATGCTCCTGGTCCTCGGGTGCCAACGGTATTTGGTTGTAACCCATGTATCCATCCATTAAGGTCATCGCCTCGTATCCTACTATTGACTCTACTAATTGATATATGCTGGGAAGGGGGAAACTGTCCTTCGGGCAGGCCTTGTTTAAGTCACTGAAATCAATACATATCCTGACTCCCCCCTTCTTTTTTGGTACAACAACCATGTTAGATATCCATTATGGGTAATGAGATTTCCTAATTATTCCGGACTCTCGTAGATTCTTCAACTTGATCTCGACTGCCGCTTGTAATTCTGGCGCGATGCGCCTCATTTTTTGCCTAACCGGCTTGAACCCTGGATCAATCTTTAGGTGGTGACAGCAGACCTTCGGGTCGATGCCCTCCAAATCGCGCACTTCCCAGGAGAATGCATCCAAGTTTTCCTTTAATAACATCGTGAGTTGACTTGATTGTTCGCCCGATAGTAATGTCATGATCCTTACTACTTTGGGTTCCTCTATCGTTCCCAAGTTTACTTCTCGAGTCGGCTCAACTGTCGAGAAGTTTGATTTGGCCTCCTGGGCTAGGGACGCTTCCTTTAACTGCTATAAATGGTTTTGCTCTTGAGTCTCATATGCCAGGACCACTTGTGAAATCATCTCTTCCAACCCTCTTGCCGCCTGAATTTCCTTTGCTTTGATCTTCTCTTGCCTTTGCCGAGCTCGCCGTTCTTCATTAATTTCTACATCGACTTTCATGCACTGTCGTGCCGCATGGGATTCGCCCACAATTTCATTTATTCCCTTGCAAGTCTAGAACCTTAACCTATGATGGTATGCTGATGCTACTCCCTTAATCCCAGCGATCCATGGACGCCCGATAATTGCCTCATAAGGCGAGGCAACGTCGACCACACAAAAGGTGGTTAGTGTGTTGAGATAGACACCACCATCTGAAACTTTCAAAGTTACTTCACCCTTTGGGATGGTTACTGTGTCGTTAAATCCGTAGATGCGATATGTTGAGGGGACGAGCATGTCGTCTGGGAGTTTCATTCTTCTGAATGTATCGTAAAACAGTACCTCGACTGAACTTCCGCTATCCACGAGAATCATTCTTACCCCCCACTTCTCGATCAATAATGTGATGACCAGTGGATCACTGTGTGCCCGTCCGTTTGCTGGGACATCCTTAGTCGAGAATGAAATGGGCTGCATCATCCATGGTTCCATAGGATGAGACTTGGCTACGCTAAATATTTCCTTACCAGCACGGTCTCTTTTATGGATCCTAGTAGTAATTTCTGGGCCGAGAGTGTAATCGTGCATGACTGAATGTGTAATGGTACTCACAAACTGGTTCGTCCTATCGATATGGACTTGGATGAATCGGGGCGTTGATTGGTGTTCTTTATCGAGGAAGCGGCCAGTTTCTGACATATCGCCTCAAATATCCATCTCGAATGAGGTGCTGAACAATATCTTTTACTTCTTGGAAATTGTTGGTGGAATGGCCCCTATACTGATGGTAGTGACAGTATTCAGGATGATCTCTGGTCTCTTGGAACTATACTCCCCTCGACGCGGGGTAGTTGATGTCATTTCTCTTCTCAACTTCCTTGAATACCTCTTCCAAAGGAGCATTTAGGGGGGTATATGATCGGGCTTCCTGCCTTGGCTTCTTTCCTTTGTCCATCCATTCTATCTTCTCACTGCTTCTCGGGGGTGGGTCCGATCTCTTTTCTGATCGCCTGATAGGGTCGTCTATGACCGTTTTGGTTTCGGTACTAGCTTAAGCACTAGCTTCTTGTACACCTATATCTCTTGACTTGGCCTGAATTTCTTCCAAGGCGATGTAGTGATCTTTCATTCTTCTCATCTCCTTTAGTGTTTTAGGTTTTTCGGAGAACATGGCTATCCAAATGGGGTCCGATCTTCCCAACGCATTTTCAAACCCAAAGATGGCTTGATCCACCGGCACCTTTCCAATTTCAGTACACATTTTTCTCCACCTATCGGTCAGGGTTCTCAAGGGCTCCCTGAATCTTCGGGCAAGAGTAAACAGCTTGTTCATTCTTGGACGAGGTCGGCTATTATGCATGTAGGTCTCAAGGAAGGCTTCAACTAGTGCTTCATACCCGTTAATCGATCTAGGTGTGAGCGAATAAAACCAATCTCACGCCTCTCCCTCCAAGCTTGCTGGAAATAATTTACATATAACCACCGGGTTGTTCCTCCATTGGATCAGTGACATGGTGTACATCTTAAGATGCTCGATCGCATCCCCCGTTCCATCAAATCTAGAAGGGAATGAGGGTAAAGTACACTTGGGAGGGAACGGCATTTTCTCAAGTTCTTGAGAGAAAGGTGTTTTCTCGGCTTCACTCATAATCTCAGCCAACTTGTTCTCTTCGATTCCGCCCGAGAGTTCCTTGATTTTCGCCTCTAATTCCTTAAGCTTAACTTCTGTTGTTCGATCTTGTCGCTTATCCCTTCCTCGCCTTTCTTCGTTAGTGTACGAGTCCTCGGGTGGTCCATATCTTTGCGTGGGGGGTACCAGAGGCAATGGTGGTTGACCTGATCGATCGGGTTGATTAAGGTTGCTCGTCCCCATCATAGGTGGTGAATGACCTGATCGGCCTCGATAACCCGATGTTCCTCGGCTGGACGATCCTCTTGATCTAGTCCGTTGGTTCCTCAACTGGTAGTTCTCATATTCCAAGGCTATATTCCGTTGCTGGAGTTCCCTTAGTGCCGCTTCTTGTCTCATTTGACTCTCCAAAATGTCCAATAACGTTGGTTCCATGCTTTCATGACTAGAATGTCCATTGGGTTGGTGTAGCTGAGGCTGTAATGGCGCATAGGTGAGTGGTAGGGGTGGTATCGGGTTGGTTACATGACCGGACGTGTGAACAGTTGTTGGGCCGATGTTACTTGTCACTGCTGCCCCCAGCTTGGATCCGCCCGAGACGCTCCCTGCCTTCCCAGCTTCCGGGTACTCGGGCCCCACCGCTTTCGTCCTTTTGTCTCTCGAGGCATTGGCCGCAAGCGCCCTCATCGTCACCTCCAGATCGTCATGAGTCCGTCCAATTTGATCAACTCTTCTCCGATTCAATATAACTTGTCCAAAAGGTAGGATGTTATCGCCTCGCCCCCGCATCTACCTCCTCCTCTACAATTGGCATTCCTCGCAGTATACATGAGATTCCTCTGGTGGTGGTTGTCGATTGTCTTCTTGTCTCTACCGTTACCCCCGGCGACAGTCGCTGGGGAAGGATCAGACGACTCCTCAACATCCTTATCATCCCTGAAGTGATCGCCATCGACCAAGTCGTGTGATAAGCCTAGTATCGCCCGTCCCTATGTCAGCAAATACAAAAAAGGACCCCTTACTTTGACCTGAATTTCTGACAAAAATTTCTGACAAAAAGGAAAAAAGTTCGATTGGTACGACTACTATTATGTAAGGGTTACTTCAATTGCATGTGGGTTTCGTATATCTACCCTATCTTGTCCCTATGCTTAATTTATGGTAGACCTCACTTCCCTGTCACTATCACTCTGTACGACGTCGCTCTTTGTACTCGACCTATGCATTTAAGTTTGTTTGTCCTTTATTCTACATGCTCCAAATCATTGATCTTATGCACATGATGTTTAAAAAGTACGTCAAGTAACCCCTAGAATCAAATCAAACTTGTACCAACTCCACTTTCCCGAGATCTAATTATGACCTTTGTGATGACTTATGCTACACCGCCGGCTAAAGATCTATACGATTTGATAATTTATCACACGATGAAACGTCTAAAAATGCAAACTTTTGGTAACTCCGAGCACCCAACTTCACATCGTAGTTGGATAAAAACTCACTTAACACTAACAATCATACAACTGTCAAGATCAAACAGTCGTCCTTTCAACAGATTCTCGATGTAGCTTCAACCCAATTGTTACCGTGAGCTTGTGATGGTTCTTCTGCCTTCATGATTGAACGTCAAAGATGCTAAGAAGACGCCCATCGTTCTAACTTAAAGACTAAAACAACAACTACTTCGCCAACAGTTCATCTGAGACTTCAACTACAACACGTTAACGTATTGAGGAGCTTTTGATCGTCTCTCAAGGTCTTCACGCAAGGTATCCAGGAGACCTTAGTGTGGGTCCCCTTAGTTTCTATTTTTAGAATGTATGTGCATTTTATTACAATCTACATCCAAAGGATAGAAACCTACTACATACCTCAAATGAAAGTAAGCACTCAATAATGAACACAAGATATACGTGGTTCGGTATGATTACCTACGTCCACGGGGGTGAAAGGATGAATATTATTACTTCAAAATGTTACAAAGGTGTTGCTCTTAGTTGGATTCCCTTACAAAATGATCTTATCTCTCCCTTACTTCCTATTAATGCTAACTTGAGTTTCTCTCCCTCTCTCTCCAAAAAATCTCCTCATCTTTCTTGAATACAAGTACCTCTATTTATAGGAGAAGTTCTATACAACCAAGCTAAGGTGTTGGTCATGTTACATCTATTTAGCAGTTCTGTAATCGGGACGACTCATGTCGTCTCATATGGCCGATGCATCTTGACTCCTCTCCTGTCTTTCGTCCGAGCCGATCTTTACAGGTGCTCTATTGACACGATGTCGCTTGTCTTGACTGTCGCCATTTCTTTTAGCCGACGTGACTCGTACTTTCTTATCTGTTTTACCATAGCACCTCGTTTGACCCGGCACGTCTTGTATTTTCAGCTTTGTCAGAAGTCTGGGTCAAGTCTTGTCCGACAGCTGTAGAGCGATCACGCCCGATCCATGTGGCTCCTCAAATATCGCGCCCACTAATCTTCATTCCGTGTTTCGCGCCTCTTCGTGTTTAAGTGCACCAGGCCTAGGATGTCGCCACCTAGATCTGTGTATAATTTACACCTACAATTACAAAGACAGTAGAAGAAATCATAGAAAGAAAAGATGAGTATAATTTACCGTATAGCTTCTCTTCCTCTTCTTCTCCTGGTTCTTCATTTACTTACTCACAGACTTTCAACCCCATAATCAACCCAAGATAGTACTTGTATTGTTCTATTATATTCTTCAGTACTTTACTTTGGTTTCCCTTTTCTTGCCGATTTGGAGGAACCAAAAACAAACGAAGTGAAAAATAAATAAAACTCTGGTTTACTTGATTGTGGATCTTAACTCTTAACAGTTTAATTAACTGTGGGTATATTTTAGAAATATCTAAAAAAACGGGTGTATTTTTGTAAACCCATTATCAAATGGGTGTATATAATTATAAAATTTCCCTTTTTGAAATGACTAAAACATTGAGCAGCATCTTGCATAAATCACTCAGTATTACTGGAGCAGTTCTTCTTCTGTGAGAATAAGAAGATGCTTGGCTATGAATGAAAAATCACTCCAGTCGTAACCTTCAATGTCGATAAATACTGGGTCTTCATATTGCAAAATAACTCTTATATCGGCTTCTTTTCCGACTAATCTTTTCTCCTCGACTTAAAATGTTTTACCCAAAGACGATACCAACTCTGTCTGCCTGTTGAAATCTGAGAGATCAATAATCTCCCAAGCGCCAGTTTTACCTAACTTGACCTAGAAACACAAAAAAGAAAAACCATCAGCAACCTTGCTGCATGAATTTTTTTTATCTGAATATTGAAAACAACCGGTACATTTTGTTTGTAGCAAAAATTTACATTCACAAAATTTGCTTCACTTCCTTAAAAAAAAGAATCTTATTATAGGGGCGGCATGGTTTATTAGAGGGGCGGTATTCTAATAGGACAAAAAGGATCATTACATGTTGATAATCAAGTTTAGTGATGATAATCAAGTTTAGTGTTAATGATTAATTTCACTTATATTAAATCAAAATCAAAACAAAATCATATTTTTCGAGTTAAAAAAAAATGTTTAGAGGAGAAGAAAAAGAAAAACTTTTGTGATATTTGTGAACCCTAAATTTTGATTCACTCAACCAAAATGATTGATTCCGGTTGCAAATTTGATATGGGTGAATCTCTATATGATAGAGAAAACAATTATTACGTACCTCTTGATGGAGATCCTGATATGGAGTATTTGTTAGATGGTATAGTTGTTTTAACCCCAAGTGAATGTCAATCTCAACCAATTGAAGAAATTAACCAACAAAGTGAAGAACCCAGCACTGAAAATGACCAGGTATACTTCTAAATTAGTTACCATTAGCTTTTTGTTGCTCAAAATTATCTAAAGTACGTTAAAAAAAATTCAATTTTTTAAAATTTCAGAAGAACATACGGTTGGAATTGAGCTATGTTACGGTTCGTAAAGTATAAAATACCAACCGTAACTGGTTTAATTTTGGGACCCAATTATAATACCAGTTACGGTTGGTATAATTTGTTTCATTAGGAACAGTAGCATAATTACGGTTGGTAATGTCATGCAGTAGTTACCAACCGTAATTCATCATGGTGATGGGAATTGTGGTTACCATGTATTTGTGGATCAACTTGGACCCTTTGAGGATGCGAAAGAATGGGGTTGTGACCAAGTTACTTATGTAAGGAAAAAATTCTTAATGGAACTACGTGGTCACCGCGACTTCTATAATCCAATGAGGAGAATCGAAAGAGATGAAATTGATGCGGTGTTCAACGAGAGATTTGCAGAATGGGAAAGGCGGTTAAATGGCAATAAATGGTTGACAAGTGAATATTGGATGCGAATGCCAATAAGTGGCGAACTACTCGCCAACGCCTTCAGTTTCTTCATTCATTTGATCTCCAGAGATATGAGTTTTACATTTGCACCAAAAAGAATACCGTTTGACGAAGGTTTGTCAACAACAAAAACAGTTGTCATTGGGCACGTGATAGGAAATCAATACATCGGCCTCCAATTGAAAGAAGGAAGCCCATTACCTCCATTGAGGATTGGATTTGATTGTGACGGTGAACTCCCCAAGACTTGGTGCAATCGATTTGAGGAAATTATAGAATTATGGAAGTCTATACTATTGTCGAGGCCAACCTAATTCGTAGTTACGAGTGATGAAGAGGATGCGTAGATGTTCCTAAGGGTGGTGAGTAGGGCTGCACATGGGCAGGTATAAGCTCAAACCAACCTCTCACCCACAGGCTGCGGTCTTTATTTATTTATAAACAACCCCGCACCCACAAAACCCGCCCGCTGCGGGTAGGGCGGGTTTAGGTTTAAACCCGTTTAAACCCGCAATAATTAGATATAATCCAAAAATTAGATATACTGATCAGGAGGAGGAGGAGTTCGCTATAATCTGCTGCACCACATTGAAATTTTCAAGATTAAAATCCATGGAGTCCGCTTTAATATATTTTACGATGCGTGCAACTAATTATAGTGATAGCAAATCGAATACGCTTATGTTTTATTTTTGATGGTAAAGAATCTCTAAACGTTAAGAAGCCAGATCTTAAATTGGAACCTCTGTGGATATGTTCACACACAAGACACCAACAACCATTGAAAACGTGAAGACTCTCGGAGAATGGGACAAAAGAGGTGGTCTAGGGAACGAGATGAACTTCTCAAGGCCAGTGAAGGATTAGTTGTAATCAACGGTATATATTGAGCGGGTTTTTCGGGCGGGTATGGGCGGGTATGACCTAAAACCAACCTCACACCCACAGACAGCGGGTTTTTTTTTTTCTTAACCAACCCCGCACCCACAATGGGCGGGTATGGACAAAAAACCCACAGGTTTAGCGGGTACGGGCGGGTATGGGTATCGTGGGTGGGTCTTGTGCATCCCTAGTGGTGAGATACATTTTATATCTTGTATTTTGGTATTTTGACTAAATGTGATGTGATTAAAAGTGACAATATCATAACTATTTGATTCACGTTATGAATGAAGTTTTTTATTCAATCTATATATCAAATCCAAGTATGTTGAGCTAATATCAACAGAATTCAAGGTTTCAGGGTTACTTACGGTTCGTAATAATATTCAATTACCAACCGTAACTAACTTCACAAACACATTTTAACTGCCATTGTCATTTACGGTTGGTAACGATAATATAGTTACAAACCGTAAATATAGTAGAAAACATATTTTCAATGTCATTGTCATTTACGGTTGGTAACTATAATCTAGTTACAAACCGTAACTAACACTGACAACAAAGACAAAGCAGATAAGTCATTTAAAACCATTAAACCATCTTCATTACTAAACCAACATTACAACCATTAAACCATTACAAATATAAATGACATTACAACTCATTCATTCATGCGGCTTAAAAGGATACTAATATCCAGGTCTACGAGTGCGATAGAAGTCTTTAAGGATGTTGAAATGAGGTAAGTATTGAAAATTAGGCATTTTCCATCATCTCCATTCTTGAATAGAGATCTCTAAAACTTCAGCTTCAGTTTCACCCCTTAATCGTATTTCACCCATAATACGAACTAATGCCATAAATTCTTTAACGTTATCCTGAATAGTTCCATATCAAACATACAACATAATTTCATCGCGGTTATCAGGGTTACGTGTTTCGGAAACAAAATTTTCAAAAAGAGTTCTCAAATAATTTGTACTCACAAAACAACATCAACGTCGTTCTTCTCCTCTTTTTGGATAGCATAGAACAAAGTTGCTGAAAATACATAAATCTTCTTCCAAAGTGAATTCAGGGTTTGGAGCCATAATATAGTTTAAGGTAAGAGATGATTCATGTGTAGGTGTAACTTCTAGCAAGGAGGATAAGTATATATATATATAACAAAAAGAAGAAAAAAAAACTTCAATAACGGGTCTATTTTTTGAAAAAGAATTTGTTGAAGGTCTCAACGGCTATATTTTCATATTGCACAAGGACATGTCAGTGCAAACAATTATTTTTTATTATTCTACGAGTGCGATAGAAGTAAAGTTACGTTTGGTAACTATAATCAATATACGAACCGTAACTCTGAAGAATTTTGAATTCCAGAGTTACGGTTCTTAAATGTTTAGAACTTACAAACCGTAACTCTGGAGAAAACTGAATTCCAGAGTTACGGTTGATTAACCGCATAGGTTACCAACCGTAATTTGTCACATCCGAATATTGAAACATCCAGGATGATTTACGGTTCGTAATTATAATAAATAAACCACCGTAACTTTTGATAGTCACTTACGGTTCGTTATTGTGAAATAGTTAAGAACCGTAACTGAAGTTCGGTTCATCCCGCAGATTCAAGTACCAACCGTAACTCTGAGTTCAAATTTCAGCCTTGGCTCTGTAACTACACAAACACACATATCCATAACTGTCACAAGCACATACACATATCCATAACTTCAAATTCATAGATAATATCCATAAGTTCGAATCCATAACTAACAAAAATAAGTTCAAATTCATAGATAATATCCATAAGTTAAAATACATAACTAACACTAAGTTCAAATTCATAGATAATATCCATAAGCTAAAATACATAACTAACACACAACTATTAATTTGTCATAATATCCATAAGTTGAAATTCATAACTAACCACACACAACTAACACATATCCATAACTAACACAACAACCATAACTAAGCATGGCGACCACCACGGCCCCTTTTGTTGGTGCTACCACCACCACGAGTTTGAGGACCATCAAAGCGACCACCGCAACTACCGTGACCACGACCACCTCATTGGCCAGTACGCACACCGTGCACCTCCTCTTCAAGATTTTTCTCTTCGCTACTAGGTGAAGGTTGACTATGGCTACTACTAGCACCTCCAAGAGAGTTTCTACTCCTCTTTAAGCCTCTTTGTTCCGTGACCAACCCCTCATACAATTCTGCCATGTTTGGATTATGCATGTTCCTTATTCGCTCTTGTAAGATCTTTTGTTGAGGATGTTTGATCACACCATTACTACGGATGCATGTAGTCAAGCTATTTGCCAAACCTTGGGCTCGCTCTTTCTATTCACATATAAAAAAGAGTGTTAAGAGATTATTTCATAATATACATTAATCTTAAAATCCAAAGTCACGAGGATAACAAAATTATGTACCGACATGATATATAGCTTCTTCCAAGTCAAACCAAATAGACCTTTTTTCTCTTTGGTCTCGTCGACCGCCTTCCTTTGTGCTATAGCCTTTTAAATATATGGTTGGGCCTCCGGATCAATATTGATCACATGTGGATGACCAAAATGATAATACCAATCCATGTAATCATCAGATGATTCTTTCGTGTTGTTACAAGCCATTGCCTCTCCCACTGCGAGTTGGTATCTTTCTTGATGGCAGATGTTCCAAGCATCAACCGTCGGAGTTGGGCGGTAGTTGAGTACAATTGTGGGGCCTTTTTTTAAATTATATGGACTGTACTTCTTTTTTCTTTCCCCCCCCCTTTTTTTTTTAAGTGGTTTGTAATCGAGGATGAGTTTCAGGAGTGGCAGCTTCGTCTTTTTTCCACATCTTAATCATCTAGTTTTAGGGGATGAGTCTCCTAATGGGATGAGGTGATCCAACTTTAGATATGGAAGCTGATGAAGCAAATGATTCCGGATCACGGACTTCTTCGTGATGGACGCATGGAGTGCACTGATAAGTATGAACAATATAAGAGGACCCTTGCGGAGGATCTTATTTATGCAACAGAGAAGTCCAAATGCACAATTTCACCACTTCCAAGGACCGCCCCCCAGACACTCTGCTGGAAACTAATCATTTTTCCCAGTCAGTAGGGATAAAGGGGTTCATCCTAGTAGATCCTTCACCACCTCGAATTTCTTTTGGATCTGGAGGGGCTCCTGGTGCTGCAGTCATCCAGTACAGCTACGTTATGTACACACCTATCCCCACGTACGTATGGTTTGGCTGGGAAGATATGAAGATGCACCACAGCATCAGTATCCATCTCTTCTTACTCAAACAATCCAAGAGATTCCAATAAGAATGATTAACTGGGTCATACTATCATAAGCAAAGAAATTTAAAGAAGACAATGGCACAAAATCTGTACAGTGCTGCTAAGAAAATAGCATTATGCCAACCATATCAACTTCAAGTAACCTAACAAAGAAGCACTAGTATCACCCAATACCCCAGGTTTGCAATGCTTAGCGCGTTTACCACAAGGCACTTCATTTGTGTATTTCTCCAGATACTTAATTCTCTATTTAGTAGACCAGTGTGGCCATGTTGTTATTCACAAGTCTGAACAATCATACACTTTCTACATGCTACATAAACTTAAGATGGATCAAACATCAGTATGCCAATTGCCATGAAAACGGAGAATATTTTATCCGCTGTGTACAGAAGTAAATCAGATGCAACATACATATAGGTATTGAAGGAAAGAATGTGAAAATAATAGAGAATCAGAGATCACATAATTGAATGAATGCTTGCCTCAATACATGTAATTGTGAGTACATTTTTCAGTTGTTGTACCAAAGACCCTCTAAAAACACCCATGGAGATGAGAATTGCAAACCAACACCTTGCCACCATGTTAGAAGGGGCCAAGTTATCCTTAGTAACAGCATAAAACTATACTAGGCAATAAAGGGCCCATGTTTGGATAAAATTTAGAACAACTGATAGACAAGAATACCTGCATGCAGATTAAGAGAATATGTAAGCATGAATCAAACAGAAAGAAAATAATCAAGTCCAAATAACGGTAGATATGCATGATTGACATATAACATGCAATTCATCAAAAATGAGAGAGGATTACATACCCTTATGTCCACTCAAACACCCCTTCTCCATAGACCCCAGAGAGTTCAAAAACAATTGCTAGCAATGAACAAATTGTCTGCAATAACATCTTACCAAGTGACAATTATTCCCATCAGCAAGCCTAATGCACAAAAAGTTGCAATGCAGATAGCATCAGTGCATCAACATTCAGCAAGAAAGAACATACATATGGAAACAATGCTGAGTTTTACAGCATAAAAAATGAGGACCAAGAAACCACCTGCTTGAAAAGCAAATTGGTGCCTAACAACTCCATCTTCATATGCTACCTCGAGGCATGCTGGAAATACTACCCTCACTACTTGGGAGGAAAACATTTTAATGCAAGAGTAAAAGATTAAGTTGACAAAAAAAAACTCCTCCAGTTAACTAGAAGCCTCACTGTTCCACCAGTTTTCTGGGAATAGTGTTGTAGTTCATTGAAGGGCTGATTTCATGTGTATAATCCAAATAATCAGAAGAGAGTCCCAACAAAAATTAGCTTTCACTTTATTTCATCTGTACCAGACAAAGATGCCAAAATACTGACAGCTTCAGGGATGAATTTTAAGGGTTTGATGTTTTAAGATGATCTGGTTTTGCATTATGGTGATCAGTTGGATGTAGGAACAGCACCACAAAAAATCCGCCCTTCAATCATCTTCATGCATGCCCCACAAAATGACGGTCAAAGCACTTCTGTTACATGCAAGTAACAAATGATCAACTCACACTTATCTGTTTTATACAAAAATTATCAAATGTTTTAACCCACTTTAGTAACAGACCAAATTACCTGGATATCAGACATTTTTGTTCCATCCAGTCTCCACAAGAACAATAGGATTTCAGAAAACTGGATGGTATACACTTGTGTTGTGTACAGTATCTATATCACCCTGCCTTGGAAGTATAACAAAGAGTATGGCTTCTTGAAGTCACCGTGGATTTTGAATTAAATAAGAAAAGCATTAGTTCCATGTTATCAGCCTCAGTGTACAACCAGTTTCTTTCTTCCATCAACTTCCTTACATTCTACGCACCTTCTCTCATTGACCTTCTGATGCATATATATTTGACAACAACACATAACCCCCACTTTGATCATGTCTCAATAACAGAAGTCGCTCGTTTGCACGCTTACCCAACTCCACATTACCATGTATCCTACAAGCACCAAGCAAAGACCTCCAAACTATAGGGTTTGGTACAATTTCCATCGACTCAGCAAATTCAAATGCTTCTTCAAGTAGCCCTGCTAGTCCGAACATGTCTACCATTCAAGTATTCAACCATAGTGCCTCAAGTTAGGTTCTATTCCATATTGAATTCTCATAAGCTCAAAATACTCATGGCCCTTTTCAGTCATCCCACCATGACTACAATCAATTAGTACTCTAACAAATGTGATCTCATCTGGCTGAGTTTTTTCTCTTTGCATCTCTACAAACAAATCAATCGACTCCTTTGCAAAACCATGAATAGATAATCTCCCAATAATTGAATTCCACCTCGATGAATCTTTCCCTCATCCCCTAAACACTTCAACGGCTTTCCCAATGTACACTTAGCATACATCAACAAGGGCATTCCCTAAAAGAATACTCAAATTTCTGGAACCCATCTCCATTATAAAGCGATGAATCCTCTCCCCAATATCCAGACTACTAGAATCTGTACAAGCAGATAACAAAGTCAGCATTGTCACTTCATCCGGCTGTTCTCCTGCAATTCCCGTCTCCTCAAACATCTCGGAAGCTTTTTCATAAGACTTACCAAGAACCTAGCCTGCAATCATCGCATTCCAAGTAACCACATCTCGTTGGGGGACTTCATCCAAGAGTTTTTGCTTGCACTCTCCATATTCCGACACTTAACATATCCTGTAATTCACCTCTTTTTGCATATCCAGCTGTTAAAGCCGAATGGGCAACAACATCCCTATTCCCTGATCCCTTAAAAGGACTCTTGCCATCTTCAAATCCCCACATTTTGCATTATTAGTATTCCATATGAAAAGATCTGGTTCGGTAATTTGATCAAATAGTTTATGAGCATAATCCTTAGTTCCTGATGAACGAATAGTACATGTATAAATTAACTCCCTCAGACAATATGGGTTCGAATTGAAGCCCTTGATTATCAGCAAACATTGGATTGGTTATAGCTTTCTGAAACTTGTACATCTTTGCCATAAATTCGACCGTTGGATATGGGTGGAACTGCTGACTCTTCGATGGTACGGTTGTGCTTTTGTGCATGAAAGCCTTTTTAGCATTTGGGGCCTGTCACTTGTACGGTTATATGGTTAGGAAGGCTGGCCTTATATTGCAGTATACTTAGCATTTGTACTATGGGTGCATAATTAAGGAGACCCACCACCACCGTTTGTTTTCCATTTTTTCCCCAAAAAATTGAACACAATACAGAAGGGGATAGCATATACATATGATAATCATGCTTCAAAAAAAAAATATACATATGATAATTATCAATTCTCTCATGTATCTCAACCTTACACAACTCTTCAATTAAATATCTCCAAACCCAACACAAATAAACTAGGTAGAATTTTTTTTTAATTAATACTCG
>JAJJWX010000671.1:0-60285 GCA_023529315.1 Papaver bracteatum
GAGTGGTGTTATCATAATTGGCAATCGGATGTGAAGGTAAGTAAGTAATCTCATCCTCGATATAAGTGGTTGATTTCCTTTCTTAGAGATAGTTAGAAATGGTTTTTCAAAATGTTAAAAGATGTGGGTTTTTCAAAATTTCGGAAGTTACCCTTCCTACCATTCAACGTGTTGCAGGAATTCTCTCTTCATTCCTACCTGCACACATGTGAGACCCATAAAAAAGCCGTCTTTTTGAGTGCAATTATCATAAAACCCTTTTTAGTGAGGCAGAAGTCGAGGCGAAATGCTTATTGATCGTTTCTCAAACTCGTGTTCTCTCATTATGGTGTGGTTATTTCTTACTCAACATTTAAGGATGAGAATATGTTCTTTAGTATTTCTAACTTCTTATTACTAGCATGCAGAAACTCTATGTCCTCATAGCTCTTTGGATGCTTGGGACGCTAGAACGCTTTGAAGTTGTGAGTTTTAGTTTGATTTGCTCGAGGACTAGCAAAGTCTAAGTGTGGGGGAATTTGATAGGTGTAGAATACACCTAATTTACTATCTAAGAGTTTATGCTTTCTTTGCTATTTTTCTAGTAAATTATGTATTTTACGCGTGTTTTTGAGTTATTAGGTACTCTAGTAAATTATGTATTGGCAGATGGGAAACAAACTGTCCAAGATTCTGCTGATGATAAACAGTTGGAGGAGGAGCTTAACTATTCTTCCATTGAATTTCGTGAAGCTCAGCTGAAACTAATTAGATGCAAAAATGCTATAGCAGCAAAAAAAGCTCTTGCTGAACGAGCTAACTCGATCCATTCAGGGAATCACTCGGTCAAGTATGAACAGAAACCTCACAATCAGTCCGGGTCAATTCTAGAGAAGCAAAAGAGTAGGGACACTAGGGAAAACACAAAAAGTAATGATGGAGTGGGCTGATCGAGGGAGACAGCAGGTCAAACAAAGGCAGCGGCGGGTAGTAACAATCCTTCACGTGGGGGTGGGTCCGGGTCTCTAGTAGGTACTGACTGCTCGCCTAATTCAAACAAATGCGGAAATCATGAAAAGAAGACGGAACCATCAAGTGTGGAGGGGCCCGGAGCTAAAGTAGCTGAGACTACTTTCAACAAAAGCACGCCTATTACTAAAGAGTCTGCTGATTACACGGTATTGGTTTCAAATGAGAATAATGTTATTGAAAAGATAGGTATGGGTCCGTCTGATTTTAGGGATAAGATAGGTTTGGAAACCGTTGGGACCACACCTCATCATGGAAGGAATAAAGATGGATACGGGCGAGAATTAAAGGGGACACACTCTTCGGTGGGAGTGCTAAATGAGAAGCATGCGCAACTTTTGAAAGAGGGAGCAGTTGGGACCACAATACAACATGGAGGGACAAAAGATGGTTGCGGGCGGGAATTAAAGGGGGCGCACTCTACCGTGCAAGCGGGACAATTTGTGTCTCCTAACAAATTTGGTGTGCTCCAGCAGGAGTTTGATACTAATGAGGAAATAGGTCAACAAATTCGGGATAGAATGAGAACCCATGAAGAGGAGGTGACTAAAAAGTGAAGCATGGGGGGGTCCGGCCCTAAAGGGACTAAAGCGGCGGGTAGAAGTCCCGCTTCTGGTAGTACCAAAGAGACGCAGGATGTGCATTACGACAGGGGGCAAAGGCACAGAACTAGAGAGATTTGTGAGGATATCAAGGCAAATGGCGGGCCTTCTCGCCGCCTCGACGTAAGGGGTTTTATGGAAAATAATTCTCTTTCATTCAAAGAGAGAGAAGTTTTGATGGCAATCAAAAGCTATGAGGTTCAAAAAAAATTTATGGCGCACAAAGACTATCGCTTAGAGTTTATGAGACAAACCAAAGAACATTTGGAATTTTAGTGGTGGAAGCACTATGTTGTTTCCCTTTTGTTTTTGTGCGGGTGGGACTATGCCTCCCTTTTCGTTTTTCTTTGCTGGTTTTCTTTTGTTTCCCTTTTCCTCTTCGTTGTCTGTTTGGAGGTAAGGCCTAGTCCCCCTCTTTCTCTTTTTTTGGTTTGCTTCAATATATTTTAGTGTTTAAAAAAAAAAGGTACTCTGGAGTCGCACGGAAGAAAAGAAGGAGAAATAACCCAAATTGGGCAAAAGGGGAAAAATTGTCATTTCATAGGGGCGAGCACTATCTGGAGCCTAGTCAATGTTAAGGGGCATCTCTGTTTTGGAGAATTATTAAAGACAGCCTAGATGTGGTTAAGGGGAGGACAATAGGCTAGCCCTAATCAGAGTACCAACTATTGTGAGGCATCATCTTGGGGTGGTTTCTGAGTGGGGTGTACCATCCAAACCCAAACCACCCTAACCTTATTTCGACAAAACTATTTCAGTATTCTCTAAATTTAAGAAAACAAGCAGCCATTGCTGCTGTTGTTTTCGTCTGAAAGTGAAATGTCAAATTCATGAATTTTGTTGCTGCTAAACGAAGAAATTGAAGCGGAAGAAATTATGGTTTGATTTGATAGATGATGTTACAGTTCAAATGAGTTTTTACAGCAAGGTGGAGATGATTTAATCATCATAGGTTTGGTTTGGATCGAGAAATTAAATCACATGAAGGTGTTAATGAGTTGGGGTGTTGCTTTTGCCGCTGTGGAGATAGAAGTGATAAAACTGTCACTGTAATTGAAGATTTAGAGACGGGTTTTTGTTGAGAGATTAAAAAGGGGATCTGTGAATTTCAATTGAAATCAAAAGCAGTTGGAAGATCGAGGTAGAGCTGTTGTTGTGTTTGAAGGGTTATGGTTGAATTAGAAGAAGAAGTCAATGGAGCTTTGGATCTGGTTCGAGTCTGTGATGGTGGTGTGGAAGCCGACAGATCAGGGAAGAAGATGGGTGTTGTTAGTTGCTGCTATCAGGAATTGAAGGCATTGACCTTCTATAGAGAAGAAAGGATGAATTAGTGGCTACTGTTGTCGATATCAGGGAAATGGGTTGCCATGGATGACTACAAAGAGGAGTTATTGAGATGAAAGTGGTAGCTGTTGATCAAAGCTGTTGTTGGTGGAGAATGAAAATGTGGTTGCAAGCAATGGAACTGAGCAAGTCAAGGAAGCTACAGGGGAGATGCCTGTGAACTGCAATAGATGTTAGGAGCTAAAGCTGTACACTGGTGGTTGCGGTCTGTGGATTCTGAGTTATGGTGGAATATGAATTGCAGCAGTTACAGTGAAGACACTAATGAAAATGTTGCAATCGCGGATAGAATGGCAGATGGTGGTTGGTGATGGTGATATTGGTTCAAAGATTTTGAGGTGCTGTGATTGGGTTGTCTCTACAAGCTATGCAAGAGAAGAAGGTGCTAAAGGGAATGCTGGTGTTGGTAGTTCAAGAATGGGTTTTCTCTGAGATTGAAGTTGTGGTTTGAGTATGAGATGATTATTATGCTGCTAAGAAATGGGTATGCTGAGAAATTGAATTGGGCTCAATACAGGCAATGTTGAAGCAACAGAGAGTGATTGAAGCAGGCAACTCAATTGCAATGCACATCCATCATGGCTGGGTGTGCAGGGGAAGCATGGCCATCTTGGCCGTGAACAATAAGGTTCAGTTCAAGTGGCTTGGTCATAACTAGTCAGCCAAGTTAGCCAGCTGACTCGGTTTGACTCGTTCTAACTCAGCCCTTGACCTTGACCCTTGACTAACCTCTGACCGTTAAGTTTGACTACTTTGACTGTTAGTCATGACGACTGACCAACGTAATATTCCTTTACCGGGAGGAATTTTCATGTTGCCGGCGGTGACAAATTCCGGCCAAAAACACAGTTTTCCGGTGAGCAAAAATGCAGAATTTTGTGCGGACTTCTCTCATGTGTGTGAAGACTTAGAATTGGTAATTGGATGAAAACTTGAAAGTTTTGGAGAATTGGACTAGAAATTGGAGTATGGCTCAAATTGGGAAAGTGGTGTTCTTTTGGAATGAGGATTCTTTTCCTATAAAGACATGGAGAGTATTGAAGCCTATAAATAAGAGAGTTCTCTACAAATTTTTAAACACATCTACTTTGGAGAAGGAGTTAAAGTGCACAAGGATTGGAGGAAGGAGCAATCATCATCTTTTCAATAAATTTTTCTTTCTTTCTTCCGTAATTATTATTATTATTATTGTGTGAACTCCAAATTATGAGTAGCTAAATTTCTTATTGATTGAGGATGAATTCCTAGTTCTTAATATATGGTTTGAGTTTTGTTTCAATTCTACTTTGAAGTTTTTCATATGATTATCGATTGTTTTTACTAATATTAGTGTCTATGTTTGATTGATAGGTCGGGGTGGCCAACTAAATTGATTTGTTAATTAATCTAAAGCTAGTGAAAGTTAGGGGATAAGTAATCATTTCTTGACTATTTACATAAGTAGAAAACACAAGACCTTGCGGAGGGATTCCGTGGAGCAATTGTGTGTAAAAACAACGTTAGCAAGTGGACCTTGATCTAAGAGTTTAACTACTAATATCAACCTAATATTATCATGAATCTTAATGCGTTTAACTAAATTACATCTTGGGTGATCTACTACTAGGTGGTTTGGTGAATAGAATCCGGTAGGCGAGAACTTCCGTATCCGGTGAAATAAGGGATTTTGGGGTTAGCACTGATCTAGTTGCTATACCTACGGTTAGTGATAATCTATGACTAATAACAAGTGGAAAAGAACATAACTTTAATCATTGTTTTGCAGCGAAGAAGGATTCCTTGATCTATTCTCTCTCATTGATTTCAACTTACACTTTAAATTACTTTGTTTATTTCTTTTGCTTTATAAGTTTTACAACCAATACCCCCCTTTTGTGACAATTTTACAACTAATAATCTCTTGCTCCTCGTGGGATCGATCTTGACTACCCTATATTACTTATTAATTAGGTAGTGAAACATTAATTAATTTGTTGTGGTTACGACACGCATACAATGATTATTCGCAATACTTTGTTATTTGTTTACTTTCTTGCGAGAAATGAAGATTTCAACTTTTTTTTTTCAGCACCTTGCACTTGTTTATTTTCCTGCGAAGAATGAAAATTTCAACCTTTGCGCTATTATTCACCATTGATTCTGTTGGCACAAACTATTCTTGTAATATATCCTTTCCCCGCAACTCTATACTGTCCACCATTAATTTCTCTGCTCTCTGAGTTTGCTTCCTGTTATGTTTCCAATTACAATTTCTGGCGTTTCTTTCTTCGCAAGTATTAATGTCAACTTCATAACACTTTTTCCCTTTAAACCAATCACCTTTAATTATCCCAATACCATGAGGATGTGGAAACTTTATGCATTGATGATATGTAGATGCTATGCCCAAGATTCCATGGAGCCATGGTCTTCCAATTAAGGCATTATAAGGAGATTCTATATCCACTACACATAATTTAATTTTTGAAGATATCTTGTTCAATGGGATTTCCATAGTGATTTCTCCTTTTGGCTTATTCACAGTGCCATTAAAACCATAGATCTTGTAAGTGGAGGGAATTAATTCATCATCTCTTCCACCCATTGTACGGTAGGTATGATAAAATAAGATGTCTACCGAGCTGCCAGTATCAATTAAAACCTTATCTATTTCCCAAGAATCACTTGCTGCGTCACCATCATCTTCTTCCTCCTCTATGTACTTTGGATTTATCTCTAATTTTACCACCAACGGGTTGTCATGCATCTTCCCTGGCTCTGGTATCTCTTGTGCAGTAAAAGAAATAACTTGTTTCTGCCATTCTTCTAACGGAGAAATTTTCAAAATATTCATCACCTCTCTTCCCTCTATATCCCTTGCAAATACTCTACTTAGCACATTATCATGGAAAGCTTTTATTGTTTTCTGCGAATGTACAATTGAATTGTAAAATAGATTTTTTGTTGTAGCTCCTACTTCTATGACAAATGTTTCCGCGTCTTTCGCAACATTGACTCTGCGAATTTCTGGTGCTTGCGGCAATTGTTGGGGTTGTGGATATCTCGCTAGAAAATGATTTAATTTCCCCTGTTCAATCATTCGCAGAATAATTCTTTTTACATTTCTACAATTATTCACAGAATGGCCATGAAAATGATGATAAGGACAGAACTCTTGATTTTGGTTGTTAGGATGTGGTTCTTTCCCCATTTTCCAGGGTGAGGGTATATTCTCCATCAAAATAATTGCTTCCCAAATCTTGTCTATACTGGTATTTAGAGGTGGCAATTTGACATCTTCCCATATAATTTTTTGACCTCTTTGCTCTCTTGAATAATAATTCTGCCTCTGTCCACCATAAGTCTCCTGTGGTTGATCAAACCTTGGGACCTTATTATTGTTATTGCGATTATAGAAATTTCTTTCTTTTTCCAATTCCTCCTGATCTCTACTCCCCATTGCTACTATCTTACGTTGATTATCAATACGCATTTTCTCTCGCTGATTTTGGGAGGTACTTGCTACTGTGTTAATCATTCTTGGTAATAAACTTCCATTTGCTGCAGCTGAACTTGTGCTTGCGAGAATTGGATATGACTCCATTTCATTTTGTTTTTCCTCCAAAGCGATATACTCTTCTTGAAATTCTGTCATAGTGATTGTGTTTTTAACTCTAAATACCTGGATATATAATAGATTTGTCGCAAACATAGCATTTATGAAGGACAAAATGAGATATCTTTCATTTACTCTTCCATCCATTTCACTACACATTGTCCTCCATCTTATCGTTAAGTGCTTTAAACTCTCGCCAACTCTCTGCTTCAATCCAAACACATCTTTAATTCCAGGTCGTGTAGAGTTATTACTTATATATGCTCCTAAGAAGGTAGTTTGCAAGTGCATGAACGAAGTTATTGTATTCTTGGGGAGACTTTCAAACCACTTCAATGCTTCGCCAGTTAAACTTGACGCAAAGTATTTGCACAAAACGACATCATGGTTCTCCCATTGTAGCATGCATCGAATATAGGATTTGATATATTGGACGGCACATGTAGTCCCATCAAAAATACTGGTCAACACCGGTAAATTACATTTTGGAGGTATCCCTCCTAATTGTACCTCTTGAGTAAATGGAGTTTTCGCAGCTTCTTCGATTGCCTCATCAAGTTGTCTTCTTCCTCCTTCTCGTCTGTTACTTATTATTCCTCTCATTTCTGCTAATTCCCGCAAGATTTGTTCATTCTTATCAGAATTTTGCTCCATTGGTCTTTTCAACGCAGCCTCTCTTCGTCTGCGTTCATGCCTTTCTTGTATTGCGATATTTCGTGCTTCTTCTCCAACATCTTAATTTTGCCTTCTTCTACGATTTTCTTCTTCTTGAACTTGCAATTTAATTTGCCTTTCATTCTCTTCTCTGCGAATTTCCTCATCCCTTACTGTTTCTCTTCGTTGCCTTTCCATGTCTCTGTGAATTCTCTCATATTCTTCATTGAGATTACCATTATTACGATTTTGTGCACGTAGTCTTTCTCGATTATCATGATTATTCTGACGCAATGCTGCTTGAATTTCTTGTTCTTCTACTTCCGCTCGCAATCTCTCTCTCTCTCTCCCGCTAAATGTACTTGCTCAATATAATGCCTTTCAATATCATCTTCAATTATTCTGCGATTTCTTCGAATCTCCTCATCACGTAATGTTCTCCTTCTCTCTTCTTGATTTTCTCCCTCATCTTGATTACGTCTAATGTCCGAAGTTTCACCGCGTGGAATATAACGATCATTTATCAAATTCTCGCCAATATTTTGTATAGGGTGATTTTGTCTTGTTTCTTCTCTATATGATCTTGAACTTGATCTCATGCTGCTTCTTGATCTTCTGTTTTGCAACCTCAAATTTTCCATTCTTAGTTCATGATTTTTCCTTGCAAGATTTGCACGTTCTTCTGCCTCTAATCTTCTTTCTTCCTGTATCCTTTGTCTCAAATCACCGACTACTTCATGCCCTTCATGAATTACTCCTCCATCCACTTCTTGATTTCTTTCCTCTTCTTGATTTTCTGCTTCTTCCATCGAATCCGACCTCCAAGTATGCACACTTACTCTATCATAATACACATCTCTATCTTGTGCTTGTGTTTGTTGATTCGGTGGTTGAATTGAATTTTCTGCTCCATTTCTCATTCTACTTTTTCCTGATCTGATCCTTAAAGATCCTTCCAATTCACCTGTTCCTTCTCCTGCAATTCTTTTACTCCTTCTCACTGTTGTTGGTGGTTTTGATGTATTTCTTCTTCTCCTAGTCATTTCTTCAATTCTAATAATTTCTTCAAATCTTTCAGATTGCAATTTGAAATTTCTCAAGTTGATTCTCCCTGTTTCTGGAAGCCAAAATGTAGTTGCAGGAATTCCCACACTACACCCAACTCAAGAATTTATGACACAATTTGAAGATTAAGTACCTCTTTATTGATATGATCTTAAAAGAATTACAGTAAACAAGAATACAATTCACTTAATAAGATTTTCTCTCTCCTAAAAACTTTCTTAGCACTCAAAAATTCATCCCCCTCTCTGGAACTATTCATTTCCTTTATATAGGCATTTACATAATGGATTACATCTCATTTACAGTTAAGATTCCCTTTAATTTCGAATCTGATTTCTTGCGATAAATCGCAGTTAGCACCGCCTTATTCATTCGCAAGTTTTATTGGTTCATCGCAGAAATGTCACACTTTACTCATGTTTCTGTCGTTTTCATCTGATATGTCATTCCTTACGTCACTTTGAGACGTGTCGCAGAATATCATTGATGTATCGCAAAACTGTTGCTTATTTTGCAAGAATATTGTTGTGACAATATTCTGATCCTACACCACCAAAGCACTTAGAGAACAATAGATAAATATGGAAAAATAAAAATAGAACGTGATATGGTGATATTCCGAGATATGGTAACAACTATCATTTAATTTCTAATCACTTGAATAATTCTGTCCATTTAGTTAATGGGTTCCTCAACTCCTCCAACCAAGATGGTTCCATCCATTTAGATTGATAGTGTCATCCTAAAGGCACATATTTCTAGGTTTCAGAGTTCATAAAGCAAATTTTTCTTCTTTTTTTTTTCTTCTAAAGGCATCAAACAAATTATACAAACATATAAATGCTCCCCCACACTTAAACTTTACATTGTCCTCAATGTAAATTGAATCGTCCAAAGAAAGTCAATGTGGGAAATCCATAACATGATATATAAACAAATTCATAATAAAAACTCATTACTCCAACTCATAGCTATTTCTGAACAATGGAGAATAAACACTAAACAAGCTATTTAGTTGGCATCTAATCCCAACCCAGCCAATATATACACCTCACCGCCAAGAAAAAATTCCATCTACTTAGAAAGGCTAGTGTTTATTCTAAATTGTTCAAAAATCTCTAAAAGTTGGAGTTTTGATATGCAAATATCCAAAATAAGAAAATAAAGATAACAGACTTAAAAATAAATAAAAAGATAGAGATAGATACACAAAACCAGTGGGTGGCCTCCCATTTAGCGCTTGGTTTAAAGTCGTCAGCCCGACTTGCAAGATGAATTCCCCATACACAAATAATCTGAAAAGTTGGGGATCCTTCCATGTAACCTGTTTTGCAAATATTAGCTTCACACAAATATTAGTACAAGAAAATAGAATTGAAGCTATCGCCCCCATAGAAGTTTCCCCCACACTTATTCTTTTCTACACTTAGAAGTGTATAGAGAACATAAAAATCAAGGACTTCTATGGTTTATTCTTTGCAAACATTCATAGTATGAGAATCAAAGGTTTCTAATGGTGGATATCGAGAAACAAAGTTATTTAACAATATTCTCGAAGCACATATATTCAAGCCAATAAGAGGTAAAGGAGAAGGATAAATAGGCAAAGGATTATCCAAACCTTGAAACTCTTGTATTATAGTATCCTCTTCATCCTTAGAAACTTCAAGTGAATTACTTACCTCTTGCACATCGTGGTCCTCTATTGAAACTTGCAACAATTCTTCATTCGTTTCTGCCTTAACCAAAGTCTCGACATCAACATCTTCGTTACAATCTTTTGCATGCTCAATTGGGTCTTCCATAATATTGGTCAAATCGGTTTCATTCTCAGCATTCTCCTCTTCGTTACTAGGCACATGCTCTATTGCAGATCCAAATTTCACTATGAGGAACTTTTTTAGAACACTCAAAAATGCATCATCCTCAAGCTCCACCCTTTGAATAGGCTCTTGATCATTATTAAGATCAATGCTTGAGTTATCTACATAAGTGCCATCATAGTCCTCTTCATGTTCATCTTGATCCCAAAAAGATTCCGCGGTACACCTTTGGGAAATGTCACCATGAGTTGGTTCAAGCGATGTATCTTCATAATCATCATCACTTTCATAGTTAACATAAGATTGGTCGTCACTGAATTTAGTATTGCTAGTCTCAAACTCATCCTTTTGAATAGGTGAATGATCATTATTAAGATCAAGAGTTGAGTTAACTACACAATTATAAACGAAAGACCCCAAAGGTTGGCCTTTTCAACATTAGCATCAATCAAATATTCATCACAAACCACAAGCACATTAGAATAATCATTTCTTTGAAAACAAAGTTCTTCTTCATACCTTTCTTCTTTCTATTGATCAATATCTCTTTGTAAGTTAGTAATACCTTCACGAAGTTCTTGGAGTTGCTCGTCTGTAGCCTCTTTATCTTTTTGAAACTCTTGCCGTAAAAAGTTGGAAAAGTTATCTAACAAGTTAGAGACTTGTTGTTCCCGAGCATAAGAATCCTCCAATCCTTGTGGTTGTTCACTCACGTACCCATCATAAGGTTGTTGAGGAAAACCATAAGGTTCCATGGAATATTGGTCATAACCAATGAATTGGTTTTGATTATACCCCTGGAATTGGTAGTTGTCGTATTGTTGAGGTTGTTGAAAACCGTATCCATTGTTCCAATATGCTCCATCCATGAGAAATAAGTACCTGAAATACGATTCTCAAAACAAGGTTAAAAACTAAAAAATAAAACAAAAACAAAACTAAAAAAAAATAAGAAACCAAAAACAAGTGACAACCAAAGAACAAGGTTCAAAATTTTTTTATGGCGCACAAAGACTATCGCTTAGAGTTTATGAGACAAACCAAAGAACATTTGGAATTTTAGTGGTGGAAGCACTTTGTTGTTTCCCTTTTGTTTTTGTGCGGGTGGGCCTATGCCTCCCTTTTCGTTTTTCTTTGCTGGTTTTCTTTTGTTTCCCTTTTCCTCTTCGTTGTCTGTTTGGAGGTAAGGCCTAGTCCCCCTCTTTCTCTTTTTTTGGTTTGCTTCAATATATTTTAGTGTTTAGAAAAAAAAAAAACAAGTGACAACCGCTGCCTCCCTGGCAACGGCGCCAAAATTTGATCGGTTGTCAGCCGACACAAATATAATTTCACTTTCTTACTTAACTAAAATAAATGTAGTAGTGATAAGAAAGGGTTCGTATCCACGGAGAATCTTTCGTTGTCAATATGTTTCGGTTTCCTAAAAGTAACAAGGGGGATTTTTTCTGATTTTTAAAACTAAAACAAATATAAAAGCAAATAAACAAATAAATAAAGTAGAAAAGATATTGGTTAAGGATTCATCTTCATTCACAAACATGCTTTTTTAACAATAAGTAGAATTGATATTTAATCTCTATTTATCAATGGCCCTAAAATACCTTGATCGCAAGAATATCCCGCTAATTTCCTCTTGTCATCAACAATCACATTAAAAGATGCGAATATGAATTCTATCTAAGAGAACAACCTAACGTGTAAAAGCACTAATCAAGTTTAATTCCCTAGATGCATTAAGTTCTATGAAATCAGGCCAATCAAAGCAATCGAACGTGTAAAAGCACTAATCCGATTTAACAAAGGTTATGGTTCACATATGGTTACTAGGATATATCACTACAAGCAATAACCATATTTGTGCTACTTGCAATCAGGAATTATCACTTTTGCGTATAATAACCCTAATCTAGCAAAAGATATGCATGTGAGTTCTACCAATTTGCAACTTGACAAAACTAACATTCAATCATGCAAAAATATTAATGGTGAATCATAAACGATAATATGAGACAAATCTAATTTATTGAACAAGAAACATGTTATGTGAAATCAAATCAATCCATCACCAATAATAAAATTAGCTCATGCTCATGGAGTCCATAACAAGGATAAAGAGAAGGGTTTCCATGTCTAAACCCTAAGCACCAAAGTAGAAGATAAGTTATATCTTGGTTTAGAGAAAAAGTTCTATTTATATGCCTCTCCCAAAAGGATACCCAAAAGTAGGTCAAGTTTTCAAAATCCATCTCGAATTCGTCCACTAAGCCCATGTGTGAGAAATATGTCTCTGGAAATTTTGGGTCAAAAACCGGGTCGCCGGATTGCTGACGGCATCACCGGAATCTGGCCACCGCTGCCGGAAAATTGTCTCTAGCCGCCTTTGTCATCAAAAACTGTCACCAGCAAGTATGTACTTCCAGAAACTCATCTTTCCTTCTCTGCATTTCAAATATTCACAAAAATCATCCAAACCAATTCTTTCTCTCTTGCGAAAACGCGCCCAAAAGCGTGACTCGTAGCTCATATGTGCCGCAGCCAACTCTTGTATCCAACACATACCCCATTCACGATTCATTGAATCTTTACGATCGACACTTTAACCTCTGAAAACTGGCATCCCTGGCTAGTACCACCGGTGCACCAATTCTGCTCCGTTTCCCCACAATTTCTGCAGCTTCAAAATCCATAATTCAACTCCTGCTTTAATCCAACTGCTCATCTACTTACAATGCCTTGCACATAATATAAATCTGCAAGTTCTGCATTTTTAATTCCATTATCAACACATTTGTAGCTCAGCTCACTTGCAATCTCAGTATCAATCTCCACCTACAGCTTAAGTCACAACCAGCACACACAACAATCACCAGCAAGAACACTACTTTCTATCCTCTCGGTACCTGCACATTCTTCACTAACTCCTGAGCATAAGACCACTGCCCTTGCTTCAACTACATCTCAAAATGGCAGAACCAGCAGCAGCATTATCCAAACTGCAATATCAACTTGTACTGAAATACAACATCCCCCATTACCACCTAGCATACCAGCTCAGTTCATTTCTGCTCCTAGCCTCCAGCTTTACCTGAATTGCACCAGTCCATAATTCAACCACCACCAGCAGTCTCGCACGCAACCATTATTACCAGAACCCATGACTATCAGCACATGCAATATCAATTTAGTCATTCGAGCCATTCCTGCAATGCACAACTCGACACACAAACCAAACCTATGCTCAATTCTCAACTGCACCCATTCTACTCTGCTGCAACTCAGTTGCAATCAACTGCCATCTGACAGCTCGAATTCAACTCCATTGTCCACTGCATCATTGATTCATTGTACCGGAAACAGCTCCTACTTCTCATGTATCCCTGCAACTCAGACACTTCTCCTCTGTAACCAGTCTTAGCAGCAACATTTGCTTCTCTTCACGGCACCACCAAATCAACCTGCACCTGCCACTCAAATGCCTCTTCTGCCTTAAATCACCACCAACTGCACTTTCAAATCATCTCCATCAATTCCTTGTACTGCATTTCCATTACCACCTCAGCATCACCAGACATCTGTAACTCCATTTCTCAATAACCTGCAATGTCAGCTCCATCTATGTGACTCATTCACAGTGACTGCAGCTCCCTCTCGAGCTCCATTCGATTACCAGCAATCAACAAACCCACAAACTGTGTCTTCTCCCAATTGTTCTGGACATCGACTGCACTACTGCCTTCATCATAATGGCAGCAACACCACCAGTAGTCACCATCTCTGATATATTTACCATCTCCTTGAACTTCTTCCATGTAGCTCCATCTCCAACTCTGGCTCAAACCTCAGTGGAAGGCAGCAACTAATTCTATTCATGTCCAACTTCTTGAACATACCCTTGTAATTCCGGCGCAAAGAACTTGGTGCAGAGGCAGAGAAGCTTGACTGCAACTGGTCACTGAGGCTTTTCTATAAGCACTTTGTATGCTAGAAGCTGGTGATACACATTTAACTTGCTGTTGATTCTCAAAATCATTCCATCTCCTTACCTGTGAGCAATTCAACACAGAACAACAAACCCATTGTTCCTCTTCATTCAGTCTCTTCTCAAATCAACCACCAGTTACAAAAACCCAATAATTCCATATCAATTTCTTGATCAGAACCTTAACAACACAGAAACCCCAATTCAATTTCTGTTTCTTATTTGATTTCAACCTAATCATCTGCATCTTTACTTCTAAATCATACCCAATCTCCAGTTACATCATATTTTCTGGTTTCACTCAATCAACAACAAAACTCCTTATTTCTCTGAATTTAATGGTGCTGCCATCTCTCTTATTTCAGGTGGAGTGAAAGAAAATAATAAGAGAAAATGATTACTTCTATGAATTCCAAGGCTAGGTAGTAGCCAAAACTTATATAGGCACCCTGCAGATTGACATGGGCCACCAAACTCTTCTATGACTTGTCAGTTTCGCAGAACCGACAGGCTATTCCAGTCCATTGATATAGATCCCTTGTTCCGAGCTATGCTCCCTTTTCGCTATAAATGAGTGATTTATCCTTCTTTCGCTCAAAATGACTCCAAAGTACCTAAATGACTCAAAAGCAAACATATGATACATAATTTACAAGAAAACTCACAAAGAAAGCATAAACAATAGATAAATATTTAGGTGTTTATCACACCTATCAACAACAACAAGATGTACACTTGGAATATATTGTAAGTTTGAAACCGCACCAAACGGTGGTATCAAACCATGTATTTGATTAACGTATGATGATATTACATAATTATAACTATAACAACAATTATAATACGAAAATTAAAGTAAAGCAAAGGCGCACAACATGATTTTGTTAACGAGGAAAACTGCAAGGCAGAAAAATCCTAGGACCTAGTCCAATTTTGAATACTCTCAAAATTAAGACGCTATAAAAAGACTACTACAACTTCGTATACGTATAGTTGAGACCAAGTAAAGTAACTCCAAGTTAATCAGTTCCTACAGTATCCATGTGCCTACCTCCAATCTGGTCTACGCACGTGACCTAAGATAGAGGCCATTAGCTTAAGTTGTTGCACTTGTTGTGAATACTTTTACTATTCAACTAATTTGGGTCATATTCTGAAATAGTAAAAGACTAATATGTTTCACTAACCTCTCTATTAATCTCCCAGATCAACAAGTTAATCAGAGATTTGGTTGAGTACAAAGGTTCTTTCGTTTAATCAATATAAACTCCTTTGTACTGGTTAGATCAACTAAGATCAAGATTACCGAAATAATCAATCTTATTTTACAAACTATCAAATTATATCTGAGAGACAAATACACAAAGATAGATTATCGATCTATACAACAAGCTTAATAAGGTCTATACGAGATAAATAACTTTTTCGGATCCCATTCAATCAAGTGTGCACGAAGTTATCACAAATATCAGAATGTCAAAAATAAATCTTCTAGTCTTCAATCTTTAGTCTTCAAAGTACCTGCACAAACAACTTGATTCCACTAATGACCGATCACACACTAAATGAAGTTTGTTAACAATGGATGATCAATAGTCATACTCTCAGCTTCTGAATCAAAAGACCAGAACTAAAATCGCCGATCCTTGAAATAGTCCGAGTGACCTTATATCAGAAGAGAATAAAAAACTAGATCTATCAAGGTTAAACTTTACCGTTAGTCAATGAAATGGATAATCAAAAACTAAATAAATAATACCGATCTAGTTTCCCACTAACGATACTATTAGTGCTTATTTGATCCCATGTAAGTCTTTAAAAAAAGCGCACATAAGAGATTTCACTTAATTTGGATACTCTCCTCTATAATAAGCATCACAAAAATACTCCAGTGGGCTTCTACACAATCTGTTAGATCAGATAATTCAAGGGATAAGTTTGTAAGAATGACAAACTTCACTATTTATAATAAAATGACCAAGGTAGTTTGGACAACAAGGAATTACCAACTCCAAAAATACTAAAGATATGCAATAAATATTTATTTTTGGTTTTGTAATATTCTAATTGTAATGGATAACATGAACATAATGATGGCTGGGTACAACGATCTCATCGACAAGTTATCTTGCAACTTCAAGGAAAAAATAGACGAACTCGGGAAAAGTTCCAACTTCATCTCCCTTCATGATGACAGTGAGTTTTATATAATTTCTCTAGATGAAAAGGTAGAAACTCAAAAGGAAGAGACATGGATAAATCTTAATTTTGGCTTGTATCTCGTGGTAAGTGTGAGAATACTCACCAAATGCTATATAAGCAACATAAAATTAGATCCTCATCATCTTCATAATGCATTCTATGTAGCATAAAACGCGTATTTATTGGTGCACATGAAATAACGAGGTTTATGCTGAGGAAAGCCTTGAAATTTGGCATATGAAAAGGCGAGGGTACCCAAATATACCTCAAGCTATAACTTTTCCTTCCTATAAGTCCTTTCTCTGAAAATGATTGTCTATGGACTGAGTTGAGACAATACAACTAATCGGTTCACACTTCGTGTGATTATCTATAGATACGAGATTGAGACAATAGAACAACGAAGTATGTTTACTTGATACAAAGGTTCGGACTTAACCAAACTCAATAGGATTACGTATCAAGAAAATAAGAATTAACGTTTGTGCAATTTACTTTAATTATAATAAAACAATTATAATGCGGAAATATAAAGTAAATGACACCGCAAGATTTTGTTAACAAGGAAACCGCAAATGCATAAAAACCCCGGAACCTAGTCCAGAATTGAATACTCTCGGGATTAAGCCGCTATACAAAATAAACCAACTTCGTATAGTTGAGACCAAGCAACTAAACCTATAGTTCACATAGTTCCGTCTGTATTCCCACGCCTCCAACCTGTAAACAAGTCACGTACTTGGACCAATTCCTTTGGTTCGTATTCCAAACAGTAAAGGAATAACAAATCCGTTTGGTATCAACTCTCTTCGACCAAGTGATATGAGTTATGCAAAGGATCTTCTGTTTATATTAACATAAACTCCTTTGCCAGGTTCCAAGATCTATCTTATGTTCAATCACCAAAAGGTAATCATTAAGATTAAGCCAACAACACTCTTAATCCAAAGAATTGTGTTGATGTCGATCTTCTCAATTATTCAATCCAATCTACCACAAGGATAAACTGATTATTAATTGGATCCTCTGTTACCCAAACAAGTATTGCACACACCAAAGATTATAAAACAAAGTCAGAAATCTTCTATCTCTTCTTTGTCTTCAAATCTTCTTAGATCTTCAATAAACACCTGCACACAACTACTTGAATCTCTTGTGATCAATCACACAGATAACGGAGTCTGTGAATAATGGATTATCACAAGATCGTCTTTAGATTTAACAATAGTCTAAAGTTCCATGTCGAAACCTTGAACTAGTTTGAGTAAATCTTATATCAGAAGAGAATATTCTCAAGCATAAACAAACTAGGTGCAATCAAAGTTCAACCACCGTTAGTCAATCAAATCAATATAAAAACTAAAGATAAACCGGAATATTTAGTTTTCCACCAACGGTACACACTAGAGCTTCTCAATCCCAAAGAAGACTTTAAACTGAGCGACCCATAAGAGATTTCGCCTAATTAGGTTACTCTCCTCTCTGAATAGGCGGCTTCACCAGTAACAGTACAATAGAGGAAGTTTACTGTCACGAAGGATTAATTTGCTAGAAATGAAAACTCAAAGTATATATAAACAAGGAAGTTTGGACACAAAGGAATTTCCAAAACCGAAAATATTCTCAAGATATTCATTAATAATTTCCAAATTCGGTTTTCATAATTCCTGAGAATGCTCTGTCCAAAAAATGATCGAAATATCCTTGGAAAATATTTAACTGGAAAATGCACATTACTAATTCTTATTTTCCATATATAATTAAAAACCTTAATTAAAAGATTCTTAACTTATTTAAATTCGATCTTGGGATTTACTTCCTTCTTAGCTGTTAAGGAATATCCTTGAACAATAAGAGATACGCATTAATGCGCGTATTCAAAGTGTGTCGACATCTTTCTCTTGCAAGTCCTTTTTCATACTTACTCACTCGAAACCGATTTACCACACTTCCAAACAAGTTTAGAATTGGTTCATCTAACTTTCAAGAACTATGTGATTGATCAAGTAACACTCAATCACAAGTCATGGGTGTAACGGTTCTATCAAAATAAGTTTCGTTTCTACCTCCATGTGAGTACTGTGCATAGTTATACTAGCTTACCATAATTCGGCTGACTAGGTACTAGGATCGGTTTCTCACATATATTTGGTATGTAATTTAGATGCACATGTCCATAGGATCGGTCCCCTCTTGCCTAAAAGTGTGTTGCACATGTTCATAGGATTGGTTCCCCCTTCTTCTATAAACCTTGCTGCACCTCATACAAGGATCGATTCCCCTTGTAATGTACTGCACCTCTTACTAGGATCGGTTCCCCTCTTCCAAAATTTGGTCAGACACTCACAAACCCGATCATAACCCAGGTGATTACTTAAGATAGGTTTCACTAATAAAAGTCATACCAATACATAAGTCAGACCTCATGTGAATAGTTTTACCAAGAACACAAACAAGTCATGAGCGATTATACTAATCACACATATTGGTCGTTCATAAGATTTGCAATAAAGAACAGCCCCAATAACCCCTGGAGATTTCCTTTTCGGTTCACAACACATATCATGAACTCACTTCCTTAAAACACATGTAAAAACATTGTTTCCTAGGATGAAATCATCACCTCAAACCCATACGATTATGTCGATGTCTTATATACAAAGTTTTATAGTTAAGCAATAAACCTCATATTGTATTCCTTAATACTATGTCTATTTAGAGTGTTCATGCTTCGCAGTTTTATGTTTTGAATATGCACGACTTGAAAGATACGTTAGCAAATGAAACCGTTCAAGTCAAATATCACTAACCTCAAGTGGAAGGATGATGTTGTGGTTGTAGCTCCATACTTCTTCACTTCTTCAAGTCTTCGCAATACTTGTAATGCCTCATCCTAATACTTTCAATCTAACCTATACGAAGTTGACTCTAGTACATTTAAATCAAGCGACTCTTAAATCAGTTTTGGTTCACTAAAATATGACAACCAAACTTGAAATACCAACGCTTGGTGGGTTCAACCGGGTGATAGGTGTCTAAAACACCTAATTTTATATTTAGTATTTATGTTTTTTTTGCTATTTTTCGTGTGAATTATGTATTATTTCATATTTTTTTGAGTTATTAGGTACTCTGGAGTCGCACGAGGGGAAAAGAAGAAGGAATCATCCAAATTTGAGCAAAAGGGCAAATCTATCATTTCAGGGGAGGACACTATCTGGAGCCCAGCCAAGGTTAAGGGACAACTATATTTGGAGGAGCACTAAATACAGTCTAGCTGTGGTTAGGGGCTGTCATTTGAGGTATCCCTTATCAATCATGAGTGGGTGTAAATATCTTGGGGTGTAACAATCCGCCCCAAATTTGTAAACCAACCCTAAATCGAGAAGAAGTATCTTCTCTTCAATCATTTGGACAGAAATTGAGAGAAACCAGCAGCCATTGCTGATATTATGTCCGAGAAAAGAGTTGAGAGAAATCAAGAATTGAATGAAATAGGTTTGATGGAACTGTTGAGTAAGGAAAAGATGCAGAAATTGAAAGAAGCAGCGCCTGCTGCTGTTGAAGATCAAGAAACGGATCGAGAAATTGAAGAAGATAAAGCTACAGTCATTAAATGAAGCAGTGAATTAAATAGGTTTGGGTTGAATTTGGAAGAGGAAGCTGCTAAGGTTCAGATCGAGAATTTGAGGCTAGGGTTTCATGTTGAGAAATCTCGGAGAAGAGGTTTGATAATGGATTGAAGGTGATGATGCAACTGTGAATCGATAAGATGAAGCTCAGGTGACAATGAAGCTCAGGTGGTGATGAACTCAAATTGAAGCTACATCAGTGAATGAGTGATGGAGAAAATGGTTTACTGAAAAGATGTTGTTGAGTTGTGGACTGAGCAGAGAAAAGCATCACTGATTTTGATTGATTCAAGAGGAGAAATTGGTTGATGGGGGATATGATCTGTTGCCATTGATAATTTTATATTGCAGGTGGTGCCATGGTTGTGGTTCAGGCACTGCAGTTGCAAGTGCAGCTGGTGAGATTCAGTGGATATGGGTTTGCTAAGCTTCCAAAGATGGAGTTGCTGAGCTGGGCATGTGACTGCAATGTGATGTTTTGCAGGTGCAGGTAAGATGGCTTGGCATTGGTGGAGTTAGAAGGAAATAGTGAGGTTGAAATGACTGGTACATGGTATGTTGTTTCTGAGCTAATGGGTTAATGGATTTGCAAGGAGAAAGGCCAAGCCATCACAAATGAACATGGGATTCAAGCTGAACTGAAGTTGAGTCTAAGGATGTGTGCTGAGTCAAGTTTAAGCAGAAATTCATGGCCAGAATTACAGCTACAATAGAGTTAGAATTGGGAGAAAAGATAAATGGAAGAATGGCAGGCTAAAGCTGTAGTTGAGAGCATAGAATGAGCTGGTGTTGTACATGGGAGTCGCAGTTGTGGTCTGTAGATGAATGTGATGGCCTGTGTTAACTGAATTGCAGATGATGGATCTGTTAAGGTTGTTGCCATGGACACCATGGTTGTGATAGTATGTTAAGATGGTTCAGGGTTGGTAACAATGGCAGTTAAAATGGTGGAAGACTGAGAGGGTGGAAGAGATTGCAGGTGGAAATGCAGTGGATTGGTGGTTTGGGACTGGTTTAGAAAAATGCACAGCCAAGATGGCTGCAAAATGCACAGTCAAGATGGTTGGCCAATATGGCTTGTGCAACTGTGTAACCCAGTCAGCCCTCTGTTGAGTTAGATGACTAACTCAGTGACTTAGACCTTTACCCGGTCAACTGTTAATGACCGTTAGTTAACAGTTAAGTATAACGGAATCTTGACGAAATATTCCATCGACGGAGGTGTATTTTCCGGTGACCGGATTCCGGCCAAAACCCAGTTTTCCGGCGAGCATTTTTGGGAAAGAATTTCTACACGATTTTCTCTCACTTGTGGGCTTGGTGGACTTCTATCTTTTGGACTTTGAAGACTATACCTAATTTTGGAACAAGGAGAGCTATAAAAGAGAAGACTTTTCTCAAAACACAAGAAGATATATCTTTTATCTTTAGAATCATATATCTTATATCTTCTTCTACTTGTGTTCTAGGGTTTAGAAACATGATAGGGTTTCTATTTTTTCTTGTTATGAACTCCATGAACATGAGCTAGAGTTTTATTATTGGTTATGGAATAATTAGATTTCACATAATATGGTTTTTGATATGATAAATTAGTTTTGTCTCCATACTTTATTGTTTATGATTCACTGTTTATATTGTTACATGAATTGAATGCTTGTTTGATCGAGTCGCGAATCGGTTGAGTTTGTGTTCATCTCTATTGCTAGATTAGGGTTTGTTATATGTAAAAGTGATAGATTCCTGATTACAAGTAGCATGAATATGGTTATAGCTTGTAGTGATGTATCCTTATAATCATATGTGAACCATAACCTTTGTTAAATCGGATTAGTGAATTTTCCACGTTCGATTGCTTTGATTGGCCTGATTTCATAGAACTTAGTGCATCTAGGGAATTAAACTTGATTAGTGCTTTTACACGTTAGGTTGTTCCTTTAGATAGAACTCATACTCGCATCTTTTAATGTGTTTTTTGATGACAAAAGGAGATTAGCGGGATATTCTTGCGATCAAGGTATCCTAGGGCTTTTTATAAAAGTTGAGATTAAAATATCAATTCTAGTTATTGTAAAGAAAACATATTTGTGAATGAAGATGAATCCTTAACCAATATTCTCACTACCTTGATTCGCGTGTTTACTTTTTATTATTTTGCTTTTATTTTATTTTAGTATATAAAAATCAGAAAAACCCTCGGTGTTACTTATAGGAAACCAAAACAACGAGATAACCTAGACCTCTCTGTGGAACAACCTAATCCCCATGACACTGCGAAGAACCCTGAATTCAAGGATGTTCCAATTATTCCCGCAATGTATACTGTAGATAATTTCTTCATAAACTATGACATAATCCCCATGAGGAGGGATCACACTTGTTGGGGTGTCCGCTTGCAAAAGAAAGATGATGTTGCGGAAGACAAAATGATTATGCTGGATATTGACTGGCATACTAGTACTAATCAAGGTCCTCGCCACTCCAGCGATGACAAATTGTTCATCTTCCCTTTACTTTTATAGGGTTCATACATTTATGGTACCCATCTATGTTAGGTCCCTTGTAAACAAAAAAAAATAATTGTTAGATTCATTACTAGTTTTATTATTTTGTTTTGTTTTATTTTTATTGTCTCAATTAAAAAAAAGAGACAAGAAAAATTCATTGTATCATTTTAGTTCGTTTTTAGTTTTTAATAAAACCAATGGAAGAAGAAATATTTATAATGAAGTTTCAAGCAACAAAGAATTAGAGAAAAGAATTACATTGTCAAGATTCTACGAAGTTCAAGATTTCATCATCAACAGTTGAAGACCGAAGACGTTTCTATGGACGATGTGAGAGTAGTGCTAACTGCATGTTAAACAGATAACAAGGTAAGTAAGCATATTCCAACCTTCGTTAAGCGGTTGATTTCCTTTCTTAGAGATCGTCAGGGAAAAAAAAGGGTTTTTCAAAATGATTCGGAAGGTTTTTGCCTTCCTACCATTCAAATGTATTGCAAGAATTCTCTCTTCATTCCTACCTGGACACATGTATGACTTATAAAAAGTTGTTTATTATTGAGAGAAATTTCATAAAACCCTTTCTGGCGTGGCGGAGTCGAGACTTTCTGTTAGAGCACTGCTCAGTCGAACTCACGAGCGTTGCTATCTCAATCTTGTTTGTCAAGTTTAGTTGCCAAAACTATAAGTCTTGATTTCTAGTTTACTTATAGCTAAGTCTCGGACTAGGATAGTAAGTGTAGTTGAGCTCTAGAGTCCACGATGTTCATCATGCAAAGACGAAGAACTACTCAAGGAACTTGTGGATCTTCATCGATACAAAGGTATGTGGAGACTTGAACTTATCTATCACTCAAAAGTCTATCTATTTTATCTCATATCTTGAGACAAAAGTCGTATTGCTATATAGACTTCGATTATACATATTTTCTATTTCGAGCCGAGTTTATCTCGCTTATCTATTTCTCGAAATATGTGTTGGTAAGCTTTCGCTTTGTCCAAGTTCATCTTTACTCGTGACAAAAGTTATGTCGATTGTTTCAATCTCTTGAAAATCGCTTTGATAATAAATAGTGTGTGAATAACCACTATATAGCATCCTCTAAGAATGATTCAATGATTGAAATGAGAGTTTAGAATATATAACCTTGAATGGATATCAACATTGTATGTGAACTCATACTTGTGTAAGTCCAAAATCCTTGAACCAAAGTATGCGTACTTTACTGGTTTAGGATGTCCGGAGCTAAGTCCGCGTACTGCCGGAAGTTCACATCCCGTGAATTTCTGCTGGAGTTCGTGAACTAAAAACAAGCTCAATCAGGGTACTTAAATATGCGTACCGGTATGCGTACTTAAGTGGACTATTTTCTAAAAACGGTTTATTCGTGAACTAAGACATTTATAAATTAAGGAATGCAGTCTTTGCAAACCGTGGCTATAATGTTTATGAATCGATTCAAGTGAATCAAAATTGTTTTTTCTTCGATTGTGTCTTATATACTTCTATGAGATCTAAGCAATTGAACAACTTTCTAACTAGTTCTTTTGAGTCATTTGAACTAGTTATGGTAAAGATGAATAAGGTTGATATGAAAGTGCTCATATGGATAACCATTGGTTCACTATTGTTGAACCAACTAGGTGTACACGTTTAGGTACGATTACTCAAACCTAAATGAAGTTACATTTCATTTGTGTATAACAAGCTAAATTTGATCTAACGGTTGAAATATATTAGCTTGAATCTAATCAGGTTTTCATCTAATGGTGAATATTGAATGCTTTGTTACCAAGGTAACTTAGATTGCAAACCCTGATTTGGAAGACTATATAAAGGAGAACTCTAGCAATTGGGAAACCTAATCCCCACACCTCAGTTTTCGTGAATAGATTCTCTCTCCTAAAAAGGGCGAATTTTCGGGCGATTCTACTTTTTCAAAAATTTTCATTTTCGATAAAATTTTTCGACCACCAAACACAATGATCGACCAAATTGGATCATCAATTGGTGATTCAAGATGGTGGATGTTTCTCTCTTGAGAAACATAACCTACGCTGATCAAGTGAAAGGGAAAAAGCAGCTTCCTACAACATCTGTTGATCTTAGCTCTCTACCAAACCCCTCAGTCAAAAATGGAAAACCGGCGGTTGTTCTACCTGATAATTTCTATTTGGAGGGATGTGATATCTGGAAACATAGTCTGATCGGCCGATTATATCTCAAAGGTATTAAATTTGAAGAGGTGAAGAAAGAACTGGAAAATCAATGGTGTTTGGGAAATGGAGAGGTCCAATTCATTATGATGAGCAGAGGGTTCTTCACAATCAAACTTCAATCGGAAGAAGCAAAAAACAAATTGCTAAATGAAAAAGCCTGGTTTTTTGGACAGCAAAAACTGAATCTGATAGAATGGTTTCCGGGTTTTGATGCTGAAAAACAGAGATCTTCTAAAGCTTCGGTATGGGTTTCTTTTCCTGCTCTTCCACTTGAATTCTGGATAGAAAAAACTTTACTTTTGATGGCAATATCTTTAGGTACGCCGATTGTAGTAGATACGCGTACTTTGGCCCATGATTATGGTCACTTTGCTTCAGTTCTGGTAGACATAGATTTCGCTGTTTTAGCTACAGATGAAATTAAATGAAATTTCAAAAAGTACACAAGAAAATGAGGAGAGAGAGATCATCGTTCTTAGGCGATTTTTTTTGGGTTTCTATTTTTCCTTTGAAGATGCAGAAAAATCAACCATTAGTTCAAGAGAAAAATTCGTATTCAAATGCTACAGTTCGTGAGAGCAAAGCAGCATCTTTCGCTGAATTGGTTAAGGGTAAAAAACCCTATAGGTTAACAGATTCAGATCTCACATCGCTTCCTGAGGCTACTATTTTTCGTGATGAACCTGTGTTAGAAATACCACTTGAGTTTACACAAGAAGGACGGGATTTGTTTCAATTTAGTCTGATTGGGAGATTAAATTTCAGAGGATTAAAACTTAATGAAGTACAGAGATCTTTAGAGGAGCAATGGAAACTTGGGGATGGAAAATGCAAGATGGTTCCTATGACAAAGGGTTTTTTCTTCATCAAACTAACTACTGCTGAAGACAAGGAACGTGTTTGGCATGGAGATTCATGGGTGGTTCACCAACAAACTCTAAGGGTTATCAATTTTTTCCCCAACTTTGATCCAGAAAGACAATCAACGTCTAATGATGCTGTTTGGGTGAGTTTTCCTGGCTTATTCATTGAACTGTGGACAAAAAAAAATTCTTCTATCTATTGCAAAAGTTCTTGGTAAACCAATTGCCATTGATTAGAAAACTCTAGATCATGATGTGGGCAATTATGCTGCTGTGCTGATTGATATCGATTTCGCAAAATTGATTCCAAAGAGAATTGGGCTCAAAGCCAATGGAAATGAATTTTGGCAGTATGTTGAAATTCAGGAGTTGGAAAACATTAAATTTTGTAGTCATTGCAAGCATATGGGACACAAATTTGAGAATTGTATTGCAGATCACAAGATTTTGGGTGGCAAACTCTTAGCATCTAATGAGGCTGGGAATGCTCAAGGTAAACCAGTTAAGGAGAATGATACATTCAGGGGTGATAATAAGCATTCTAAATATGATTGGAAAGAAGTAAGAGGTGGTAAGAAAAATGCTAAAGATGATGAGAAAGTTGTTGCAATTGTGGATTCTATGGGTCAGTTAAACAAAGAAAAGGGTGCAGTTCTCTCTGCAAATTCTTTTGAAGTGCTTGTGGAAACAGATGAAGAATCTGATGTGCGAAATTTTGACAATCATGAATTGGAGGATGATGTTATGTCAAATGAAGTCAATGTAACGGATGTTAATGAAGTTGATGTGGAGGAGCAATTAGCTAATGCTCTAGTTAATTCTGAGATAGAGTTCCGTGAAGGAGTAACTGGTCGGAAATGGGGAGAGGTGCCGATGGAATCACGTGAACATCAACGTGCTAACATTCAGGCAAATATCACTCAACATCAGTTCGTGTCATTTCTAGAGAATCCAAGGACTATCGAGACCAGTACAAAAACAAGAGACGAAGTGGGATGCTCGACAACCAAGGGGACAACAATTCAAAAGACACCTATTCAAAAGACACCTATTGCTGCAGACAAGGCGTGGGGGAATAATAATACCCATGAGGTGACACTGGATAAAGAGAAGCCCACACGCACTTCGAGTATGGGTCCGACAACGGACAGAGAACGGGTGGAAAAAAAAGGTGGAGCGGGGTCATTTGGAAGTTTCAAATGATTGTGAACACGTGAAGAATTGTGAGATAGAGAAACAGAGAAGATAGATAAGGGGACAGTTGTTCAAAATTCCCAATTAAATGAGGCCGAGCAGGTGATGCAGCATGAGAATATGGAAAAATTAAATAAAGGTAAGAAAGATAAGGCAGCTCAAGATTTCCTTTTAAATAAAGAGATGACAAACAGCAGTGAAGATGCTAATTTTGATGGAAAGTCTAGTGGGGTGAAGGAAGATATTTTGTTTCCAAACAAATTTTGTGTATTACAAGAGGAGTCTGATATACTAATGAGGATATAGGCGAGCATATACGGGCTAGAATGAGAACTCATGAAAAGGAGGTGGCTAATAAGGTCAAACTTATACCACCTGCTCGCCGTGATAAAGTGGAAACTCTGGTTGCTAGTAGTGATTTTAAAGCTGCTAGTAAAAACAACAAAAAAAAAAGAGGAAGATCCCCGGTTATTACGAGTAAGAAACAGATGGACGAGCAGTACGCTAGGATACAGATGTACCGAGCTATGGAGGTACGTGAGGATATCAAGAAAAATGGTGGGCCGTCTCGTTGGTTGGACGTGGGGGATTTTCTGGAAAAAAGTGACTTCACACTTGAAGAGAGAGAATTTTTGTGTGCTATTAAAGGTAGCGATGCTCATTATAAATTTCAGAAAGATAGTAATTACCGTTTAGAGTTTATCAGGGAAAGCAAAGAACAATTGGAAAATATGGGGAAAGAGGGGGAAAACTCTTGAGATCGTTCCCTTTCTTTGTTGTTGTTAGTTTGCTGGATGAGTGTGTTCCTTTTTCGCTTTTGGTTTGGTTTTATGTTATTTTTTCTTTCACTTTTTCTCTTCGGTCTCTGTTTAGAGGTAAGGCCTAGCCCCCTCTTTCTCTTTTTCTTTTTTAATAATAAATTTAGTGTTTAAAAAAAAAAGAGATTAATATTACAGTAGGCAGTATAGATTTCTGGCAGCCTGTGGAGATTCTCAAAATGCCAAAATACTGTGCCAATTGTAAGTTAATAGGTCATTCCCAGCTGGAATGTAGGAAAAAACAAAAAGTTCTTCCTGAAAAACAAATAGTGACTATCAAAGATAAACAACCACAGCCGGAAGTAATTCAGATAGGGGAACAAAATGGATGTGAATGGAACATTGCTCAGCAGAGGAAGAGGGGAAAAAAAAAAGGAAAAGGTATGGTGCTTCAACAAGTTGAAAATACTGAAAATGTAGAAGAATTGAATAAGGCATATGATTTAAGAATTTTGCAGGACCAACAAATGGAAATCCATAGCTCTCAAATGGTAATTCATGGCAAGAAGGAAACTGCTGAACTTCAATCATTCTTAACTGATCTGGCGCAAGAAAAACTAAAGATAGATTCGATGTCTGCAATTGCAAAGCAGGGTTCAATGGGAGAAACAGCACCAACTAAGGCAAGTAGGATTCCATTTAGAATGACAGATGCTACCCCTCTATGTGACAAGCTGATAGCAGGCGAGTTCATCCCGAATAATAACTCTCTGGGTGCTCTCAACTACATTCCGGAAGTGATTGAGAGCGCAGCTGATATCAGATTCAGAGTTGAACAGGAAGCTCGTAGAATTCGCCGTTCTAAAATGCACTCAGTGGTAGAAAAGGCTTTAGAAAATCAACCTGCAACGGAATCGGATTCTGAGGTTAGTTTGGATAACTCAACCCTAAGGAAAAGAGTTGAGAAAGGAAATTCGCCTAGAATCAATACTGAGGTTTCTTCTCAGTTAGCTGCTACATCCTCCAAAAAGAGTTTTTAATGCGTGTTCTTTTCTGGAACATAAATGGTATTGCACGCCATGCTGCAAGGTGCAAGTTAAAAGAACTTCTAATAGAAAATAAGCCGGATATTTTTGGCATTCCTGAGCCAAAGGTTTTTGGCTCGGAAAAGTTTATGCAGAGATTATATGTGGATGGTTACACGAAGGATATTATTCATAACTCGGAAGGTTTCTCAAAGGCGAACATATGAATTTTTTGGAAGAATGAAATGACAAGGCCTATGGTGGTGAATTCCAGTAGGCAAGCAATTACTATACAGACGGAGGGAGTCTTGGTGTCTTTTGTTCACGCAAGATGCTTTCAGGTGCATAGAAGAAGGTTATGGAATGATAGGTGTGTAAAAACACCTCTCTAAGTATCGATTGGTATTGCTTTCTTGGCTAGTTTTCGTGTGAAATTGTATTATTATCTTCTTTTTATATTTTACGGGAATTTTGGAGCTTATTCCCAAAAAGAACAAGAAACCGTCCAATTGGCTTCAAAGAGGTAGAATTATCATTGCATGGCCACTACGAGCAGTCATGTGGGTATATCGGATGCTCGAAGCTCGTGTCAGCTAATACACTGTGGAGGTTTGAGTTAAGACTGCATGATTGGACCTGAATATTTCAGACTCGTTCATTCGAGAATTCCACGGTGTTGCTGTGTATACTAGAATTACTAGGAAGATTGTAAAGAATATGAAGGAGATGTTCACAGTTTGCTGTGGGAGATTACCAAGGAAAAGTAGACTGTTGACGAAGGGTACCAATGGACTGCATGTTGCTATTATTATCGTGCATGGTGAGCTCATGAGGTGATTGTATGGTGAACTCATGAGGTGATTGTATGGGAGATGTTTATCACAATGGTATTATCAGTGATGATGGAACTCGACAGTAAGAGAACTCGAGACCAAATATAATACATGGCAGGAGCTGATGAGCTTGTCGGGTATCGAAACTGTTGGGAAATCGAGCTGAGGTGATGCTTTGTGAGGTAGCTGTCAGAGACTATGGAGCTGAGCTGATGAAGGTTGCTAACGGTTTTTGCCAATCCCAGACGACGTGGGTATTTACAAGAGTTGAGATGCTGCTGCCATTGGCAGCATGTGACAGTCGATGAAGTTTGGATGTTCGGGAGTATTATGTTGGTGGCTGTACGTGTGAGCTAGTAATGCTAGCATGTGCATGCATGGGTAAGGAGAGAAAAATTAGGTTTCCATTGAAACTCAAATTCACGAGCAGGGAAACATCAGGCTCTTGGTCACTGGTTTGTACGTAAGTAGCGACTAGATGGGGTTATCGGTGCCGTTGAATCTGTCGCCGTCGACCAAGCTTATCACTGCCAGCCAAAAGTCTGTCAAAAAACTCTTCTCACTGTCAGCAAAGAGGATAATTAAGAAGGCTGTGAAGCTGGAGTTTGGGTTGATTGGTTGCCAGCGATTAATGGAGTTGTGTCTGTTAGTTGATCGAATGAAGGAGTCGAATAGAGTTGAGCTCGAGTTGACTATCTCGGTGGAGGAAGAAAGAGGCAGTGACGATGAAGAATGATTGACGGAGCAGTTCAGAGTTTTGGTCCTTGCTGTGTTAAACGTATATGCATGGCTGCTGACAGTGGGTTGTCGACTGTTTCCGTTGGTGGATGGCAGATGGAACTACATTGGAGCTGCTCGACCGAGGAAACTAAAGCTGGAATCTGCTGTTGTTGCAGCTCATGGTACGAATTGGAACTTGGCAGCCACTTTGTACAGGGAAGATGGCAGTGGAGAATAATGAGGAGTTGCAACTAGAACGGACAGAGTTTGGCATCAAAGATGGTTAACGAGCCTGATAATGGACGTAGTTGAGCTCAAGTTTGAACGTTGGCAGTGATGTTGCCGGTGTTTGAGGTGGAGTATGGAAGTGGCGATATATGATGAATGTCGGAAAGAACGGAATTATGGGATAATGGTGGAGTTGGCTGTCGATTGGGTTTAGCGTTGAATACATGAGAGATGATGGTAGTGAAGATGCTGGTGACATCGGTAATGTAAATGGATTTTTACTATGGCTGATCGTTGATCATAGATGGAGAAAGAGTTCGATCTAATGAAGTCGAGAATGGCAGTGATATGAAGGCAGTTACGAGCTCGATGTTGCTGTTGTGATCAGAGTTTTTGATACTGTTTCATGTTGGTGGTTCTCTCCGGTAATGATGAAGAGTTTGAATGGTTTAATGCTATCGTAGAGAACTCGTGGTGACGGAAGGAGGAATTAATGGAAATGCTGCCATTGCCAACAGTTATGCGTTATGAAGCTGAGAAAGACTCGAGAATTTCTTTTGAAGATGAATGAAGAGAGTTGGGCCTCGAGATGGAGAGGAGTTGACGAGCTCGTGTTGGACTTGGGCTGATGGCAGTCACAATGTGTTGAATTGAGTTAAATGGGATGTATTCTATCCAGTTGACGCAAGCCCATAATCATTCCTTGGCGACTTATGTGCACACTAGCTTGCCGTGGCTCACTTTGAGCAGACTTGGCCGTGAAGGATATTTGGTTTTTTGGCCGGACTTTGCAACCTACTCTTGACCGGGCATTATGCACGGGGCTTAAGGAGGTGCACTTTCCTATTTTTTCTAGGTTTCCTAGTTTTCTTAAAGAAGAGGTTACAAAACTCTATATATAGAGAACCCTAGGCACAATTTTAGATATCTTAATATCATATATCTTCTTGACACATTCTTCTTTTCACCGTTTTTCTCCCCCTTAGGGGGAGAACTATCTCTTTTATATTGTAAGGATGAATTCGAAGTTCTAATTGTGAAGCTCAATTATTTGCAAGTTTGTTTCAAGTTTTAAATTGATTCATTGTGGATTGTTTTTATTATATCGAAGGTTTATGATTGATTTTAGATTGGTTTGGGTGCGCAACCAGATTAGCCTATTAATCATTCTAATGCTAGTAGAGAGGTGAGTCGACCCGTAATTGTCTCTTATCTCCTACACAAGTAGAAATCGCAAGACCTTACGGAGGGATTCTGTGGAGCAATTGCGAGTAAAGACAACACCAGTAAGTGGACCGAGCGTACCTATTTTTACTGCTGGGATCAAACCTAAATTCACAAATATTAATGCGTTCTGGGAATTACATCTTGTAGTCGAGCGCTTCCGTGTCAAGGTGGTTCTTTTGAATAGAATCCGGTAGTCGAGCGCTTCCGTATCCGGTGATGCAAGGAGTTTTTGGGGATTGCTAAGCGTACCTGCTTTCCTACGGTTGGTGACAATTGAGTCTAACAAGAGATAAACGGGTACAATGTTGAGTTAACGGTTAGTAACTGCGAAGGATTTCTTCAATATCTTTTTCTTTTTATCATTCTTTATTATTTTCACCGATTTAGATAACATAACAATTGCATTACTCTTCGTGGGAATGATCTCTTACTACCGCTATATTATATTTAATTAGTAGGAAATATCTTTTTATTTTGTTGAGTAAACGACGCTCACCAAAATTGGCGACGTTGCCGGGGAGTAATTATTAATTGGTATGTTATTCTTTTTGGCGTAAAGTTTTTGTGGGTATATCTATCGTAAGCCCCCACGAGACTATAACTCGTCCACTAGGGACACCTAGGGGTTTAAAGGCCTGTTATTCATGCTAAGAGTGACCGTATCCTCACGACATGGAGTTGTATTTTATTTTTCTTTCGTTTTGTTTGCTCGAGGACTAGCAAAGTTTGGGTGTGGGGGAATTTGATAGGTGTGTAAAAACACCTCTCTAAGTATCGATTGGTATTGCTTTCTTGGCTAGTTTTCGTGTGAAATTGTATTATTATCTTCTTTTTATATTTTACGGGAATTTTGGAGCTTATTCCCAAAAAAAACAAGAAACCGTCCAATTGGCTTCAAAGAGGTAGAATTATCATTGCATGGCCACTACGGGCAGTCATGTGGGTATATCGGATGCTCGAAGCTCGTGTCATCTAATACACTGTGGAGGTTTGAGTTAAGACTGCATGATTGGACCTGAATATTTCAGACTCGTTCAGTCAAGAATTCCACGGTGTTGCTGTGTATACTAGAATTACTGGGAAGATTGTAAAGAATATGAAGGAGATGTTCACAGTTTGCTGTGGGAGATTACCAAGGAAAAGTGGACTGTTGACGAAGGGTACCAATGGACTGCATGTTGCTATTATTATCGTGCATGGTGAGCTCATGAGGTGATTGTATGGTGAACTCATGAGGTGATTGTATGGGAGCTGTTTATCACAATGGTATTATCAGTGATGATGGAACTCGACAGTAAGAGAACTCGAGACCAAATAGAATACATGGCAGGAGTTGATGAGCTTGTCGAGTATCGAAACTGTTGGGAAATCGAGCTGAGGTGATGCTTTGTGAGGTAGCTGTCAGAGACTATGGAGCTGAGTGGATGAAGGTTGCTAACGGTTTTTGCCAATCCCAAACGACGTGGGTATTTACAAGAGTTGAGATGCTGCTGCCATTGGCAGCATGTGAATGATCGATGAAGTTTGGCTATTCGAGAGTATTATGTTGGTGGTCAGACGTGTGATCTAGTAATGCTAGCATGTGCATGCATGGGTAAGGAGAGAAAAATTAGGTTTCCATTGAAACTCAAATTCACGAAAGGGAAACATCGGCTCTTGGTCACTTGGGTTTGTACGTAAGTAGCGACTAGATGGGGTTATCGGTGCCATTGAACTGTCGCCGTCGACCAAGCTTATCACCGCCAGCCAAAAGTCGTCAAAAACTCTTCTCATCGTCAGCAAAGAGGATAATTAAGAAGGCTGTGAAGCTGGAGTTTGGGTTGATTGGTTGCCGCCGATTAATGGAGTTGTTCTCATTAGTCGATCGAATGAAGGATTCGAATAGAGTTGAGCTCGAGTTGACTGTCTCGGTGGAGGAAGAAAGAGGCGTGACGATGAAGAATGATTGACGGAGCAGTTCAGAGTTTTGGTCATTCTTTGTGTTAAACGTATATGCATGGTCACGACAGTGGGTTGTCGATCATTTTCCGTTGGTGGATGGAAGATGGAACTACATTGGAGCTGCTCGACCGAGGAAACTAAAGCTGGAATCTGCTCTTGTTGCAGCTCATGGTACGACTTGGAACTTGGTAGCCACTTTGTACAGGGAAGATGGCAGTGGAGAATAATGAGGAGTTGCAACTAGAACGGACAGAGTTTGGCAGCAAAGATGGTTAACGAGCCTGATAATGGACGTAGTTGAGCTCAGGTTTGAACGTTGGCAGTGATGTTGCCGGTGTTTGAGGTGGAGTATGGCAGTGGCGATATATGATGAATGTCGGAAAGAACGGAATTATGGGATAATGGTGGAGTTGGCTGTCGATTGGGTTTAGCGTTGAATACATGAGAGATGATGGTAGTGAAGATGCTGGTGACATCGGTAATGTAAATGGAGTTTTACTGTGGCTGATCGTTGATCATATATGGAGAAAGAGTTTGATCTAATGAAGTCGAGAATGGCAGTGATATGAAGGCAGTTACGAGCTCGATGTTGCTGTTGTGATCAGATTTTTTGATACTGTTTGATGTTGGTGGTTCTCTCCGGTAATGATGAAGAGTTTGAATGGTTTAATGCTATCGTAGAGAACTCGTGGTGACGGAAGGAGGAATTAATGGAAATGTTGCCATTGCCAACAGTTATGCGTTATGAATCTGAGAAAGACTCGAGAATTTCTTTTGAAGATGAATGAAGAGAGTTGGGCCTCGAGATGGAGAGGAGTTGACGAGCTCGTGTTGGACTTGGGCTGATGGTAGTCACAATGTGTTGAAGTGAGTTAAATGGGACGTATTATATCCAGTTGACGCAAGCCCATAATCATGCCTTGGCGACTTATGTGCACACTAGCTTTCCGTGGCTCACTTTGAGCAGACTTGGCCGTGAAGGTTATTTGGTTTTTTGGCCGGAGTTTGCCACCTACTCTTGACCGGGCGTTATGCACGGGACTTAAGGAGGTGCACTTTCCTATTTTTTCTAGGTTTCCTAGTTTTCTTAAAGAAGAGGTTACAAAACTCTATATATAGAGAACCCTAGGCACAATTTTAGATATATTAATATCATATATCTTCTTGACACATTCTTCTTTTCACCGTTTTTCTCCCCCTTAGGGGGAGAACTATCTCTTTTATATTGTAAGGATGAATTCAAAGTTCTAATTGTGAAGCTCAATTATTTGCAAGTTTGTTTCAAGTTTTAAATTGATTCATTGTGGATTGTTTTTATTATATCGAAGGTTTATGATTGATTTTAGATTGGTTTGGGTGCTAAACAGATTAGCCTATTAATCATTCTAATGCTAGTAGAGAGGTGAGTCGACCCGTAATTGTCTCTTATCTCCTACACAAGTAGAAATCGCAAGACCTTACGGAGGGATTCTGTGGAGAAATTGCGAGTAAAGACAACACCAGTAAGTGGACCGAGCGTACCGATTTTTACTGCTGGGATCAAACCTAAATTCACAAATATTAATGCGTTCTGGGAATTACATCTTGTAGTCGAGCGCTTCCGTGTCAAGGTGGTTCTTTTGAATAGAATCCGGTAGTCGAGCGCTTCCGTATCCGGTGATGCAAGGAGTTTTTGGGGATTGCTAAATGTACCTGCTTTCCTACAGTTGGTGATAATTGAGTCTAACAAGAGATAAACGGGTACAATGTTGAGTTAACGGTTAGTAACTGCGAAGGATTTCTTCAATATCTTTTTCTTTTTATCATTCTTTATTATTTTCGCCGATTTAGATAACATAACAATTGCATTACTCTTCGTGGGAATGATCTCTTACTACCGCTATATTATATTTAATTAATGGGAAATATCTTTTTATTTTGTTGAGTAAACGACGCTCACCAAAATTGGCGACGTTGCCGGGGAGTAATTATTAATTGGTATGTTATTATTTTTGGCGTAAAGTTTTTGTGGGTATATCTCTCGTAAGCCCCCACGAGACTATAACTCGTCCACTAGGGACACCTAGGGGTTTAAAGGCCTGTTATTCATGCTAAGAGTAACTGTATCCTCACGACATGGAGTTGTATTTTATTTTTCTTTCGTTTTGTTTGCTCGAGGACTAGCAAAGTTTGGGTGTGGGGGAATTTGATAGGTGTGTAAAAACACCTCTCTAAGTATCGATTGGTATTGCTTTCTTGGCTAGTATTCGTGTGAAATTGTATTATTATCTTCTTTTTATATTTTTCGGGAATTTTGGAGCTTATTCCCAAAAAGAACAAGAAACCGTCCAATTGGCTTCAAAGAGGTAGAATTATCATTGCATGGCCACTACGGGCATTCATGTGGGTATATCGGATGCTCGAAGCTCGTGTCAGCTAATACACTGTGGAGGTTTGAGTCAAGACTGCATGATTGGACCTGAATATTTCAGACTCGTTCAGTCGAGAATGCCACGGTGTTGCTGTGTATACTAGAATTACTGGGAAGATTGTAAATAATATGAAGGAGATGTTCACAGTTTGTTATGGGAGATTACCAAGGAAAAGTGGACTGTTGACGAAGGGTACCAATGGACTGCATGTTGCTATTATTATCGTGCATGGTGAGCTCATGAGGTGATTGTATGGTGAACTCATGAGGTGATTGTATGGGAGCTGTTTATCACAATGGTATTATCAGTGATGATGGAACTCGACAGTAAGAGAACTCGAGACCAAATATAATACATGGCAGGAGATGAGCTTGTCGGGTATCGAAACTGTTGGGAACTCGAGCTGAGGTGATGCTTTGTGAGGTAGCTGTCAGAGACTATGGAGTTGAGCTGATGAAGGTTGCTAACGGTTTTTGCCAATCCCATTGACGTGGGTATTTACAAGAGTTGAGATGCTGCTGCCATTGGCAGCATGTGACAGTTGATGAAGTTTGGCTATTCGGGAGTATTATGTTGGTGGCTGTACGTGTGAGCTAGTAATGCTAGCATGTTCATGCATGGGTAAGGAGAGAAAAATTAGGTTTCCATTGAAACTCAAATTCACGAGAAGGGAAACATTAGGCTCTTGGTCACTGGTTTGTACGTAAGTAGCGACTAGATGGGGTTATCGGTGCCGTTGAATCTGTCGCCGTCTACCAAGCTTATCACTGCCAGCCAAAAGTCCGTCAAAAAACTCTTCTCACTGTCAGCAAAGAGGATGATTAAGAAGGCTGTGAAGCTGGAGTTTGGGTTGATTGGTTGCCAGCGATTAATGGAGTTGTGTCTGTTAGTAGATCGAATGAAGGAGTCGAATAGAGTTGAGCTCGAGTTGACTATCTCCGTGGAGGAAGAAAGAGGGAGTGACGATGAAGAATGATTGACGGAGCAGTTCAGAGTTTTGGTCCTTGCTGTGTTAAACGTATATGCATGGCTCGACGATGTGGGTTGTCGATCAAGTTTCCGTTGGTGGATGGCAGATGGAACTACATTGGAGCTGCTCGACCGAGGAAACTAAAGCTGGAATCTGCTCTTGTTGCAGCTCATGGTACGACTTGGAACTTGGCAGCCACTTTGTACATGGAAGATGGAAGTGGAGAATAATGAGGAGTTGCAGCTAGAACGGACAGAGTTTGGCAGCAAAGATGGTTAATGAGTCTGAGAATGGACGTAGTTGAGCTCAGGTTTGAACGTTGGCAGTGATGTTGCCGGTGTTTGAGGTGGAGTATGGCAGTGGCGATATATGATGAATGTCGGAAAGAACGGAATTATGGGATAATGGTGGAGTTGGCTGTCGATTGGGTTTAGCGTTGAATACATGAGAGATGATGGTAGTGAAGACGCTGGTGACATCGGTAATGTAAATAGAGTTTTACTGTGGCTGATCGTTGATCATAGATGGAGAAAGAGTTCGATCTAATGAAGTCGAGAATGACAGTGATATGAAGGCAGTTACGAGCTCGATGTTGCTGTTGTGATCAAAGTTTTTGATACTGTTTCATGTTGGTGTTTCTCTCCGGTAATGATGAAGAGTTTGAATGGTTTAATGCTATCGTAGATAACTCGTGGTGACAGAAGGAGGAATTAATGGAAATACTGCCATTGCCAACAGTTATGCGTTATGAAGATGAGAAATACTCGAGAATTGCTTTTGAAGATGAATGAAGAGAGTTGGGCCTCGAGATGGAGAGGAGCTGACGAGTTCATGTTGGACTTGGGCTGATGGAAGTCACAATGTGTTGAAGTGAGTTAAATGGGATGTATTCTATCCATTTGACGCAAGCCCATAATCATGCCTTGGCGACTTATGTGCACACTAGCTTGCCGTGGCTCACTTTGAGCAGACTTGGCCGTGAAGGATATTTGGTTTTTTGGACGGAGTTTGCAACCTACTCTTGACCAGGCGTTATGCACGGTACTTAAGGAGGTGCACTTTCCTATTTTTGCTAGGTTTCATAGTTTTCTTAAAGAAGAGGTTACAAAACTCTATATATAGAGAACCCTAGGCACAATTTTAGATATCTTAATATCATATATCTTCTTGACACATTCTTCTTTTCACCGTTTTTCTCCCCCTTAGGGGGAGAACTATCTCTTTTATATTGTAAGGATGAATTCAAAGTTCTAATTGTGAAGCTCAATTATTTGCAAGTTTGTTTCAAGTTTTAAATTGATTCATTGGGGATTGTTTTTACTATATCGAAGGTTTATGATTGAATTTAGATTGGTTTGGGTGCGCAACCAGATTAGCCTATTAATCATTCTAATGCTAGTAGAGAGGTGAGTCGACCCGTAATTGTCTCTTATCTCCTACACAAGTAGAAATCGCAAGACCTTACAGAGGGATTCTGTGGAGCAATTGCGAGTAAAGACAACACCAGTAAGTGGACCGAGCGTACCGATTTTTACTTTGGGATCAAACCTAAATTCACAAATATTAATGCGTTCGGGAATTACATCTTGTAGTCGAGCGCTTCCGTGTCAAGGTGGTTCTTTTGAATAGAATCCGTAGTCGAGCGCCAGATCCGGTGATGCAAGGAGTTTTGGGGGATTGCTAAGCGTACCTGCTTTCCTACGGTTGGTGACAATTGAGTCTAACAAGAGATAAACGGGTACAATGTTGAGTTAACGGTTAGTAACTGCGAAGGATTTCTTCAATATCTTTTTCATTTTATCCTTCTTTATTATTTTCGCCGATTTAGACAACATAACAATTGCATTACTCTTTGTGGGAATGATCTCTTACTACCGCTATATTATATTTAATTAGTGGGAAATATCTTTTTATTTTGTTGAGTAAACGACGCTCACCATGGAATCAACTTGCTTCTTCAGATAATAGCATCCCTTGGTTGGTGATAGGAGATTTCAACTACATCTTGCGTAATGTTGAGAAAAAAGGAGGGAGGGAGCCAAGATCCTCTTTCATTGAAGAGTTTAGTGATTGGCTGGACACTAGCAACCTTCTTGAAGCCGATTTCTTAGGTTCTAAATTCACTTGGGCTAATGGTCAGTCAGGAGTGCGTAGGATTCTGTGCAAACTAGACATGGCTATTCTTGATGAGGCTTGGCTCAATAAGTATGAGAATTGGAGGTGTAAATCTCTTCCTCGGGAAGTTTCATACCATTCTCTTCTTAAAGGGTACTGTGTTACAAACTCAGCTCCGAAAAGAGCCCCTTTTAGAGTGCAAAAGATGTGGTTCTCTCACCCGGATTTCATGAACATGGTTACGAATAGTTGGAACGAACCAGTGGTGGGTTCTCCGGCTTTCATTTTACCATTCAAGCTGAAGAGATTGAAAGTGGCTATGAAGGAGTGGAACCACAGAGTTTTTGGTAATGTCTATGTTAAGCTAAACCGGGCTAAGATGACTATGAAAGATGCTCTTCGAATTTCGGACGAGGAACCAAATAACATTCAAAAGCTCAATAAGGTAAAAGATGCTTCAGCAGTTCTGCTCCAGATTCGTATTCAGTAGGCTACTTTGTTGAAACAGAAGGCTAGAAATAAGTGGCTTAAAGAAGGTTCTAGCAACACAGCCTTCTTTCACTCAAATATTAACTTTCGCAGGAGTGGAAACATGATCACTGAGCTGGTGAAATACGATGGTCAGATTCTCTCTGAGGCTTCTCAAATTAAAGACCATGTTGTTTCCTTCTTCGAGTCTAAGTTTAACGGGGTTGAGCAACCCATTGGGGAGGATCTCTTTCGGTATGACAGAAACACTATTTCAGAGGAGAAAAGTCAGAATATGGACTCTATTCCTTCTTTCGATGAAATTAAGAAGGCGGCTTTTGACCTCGACCCCGATAGCGCCCCTGGCCCGGACGGTTTCTCAGGTTGCTTCTATACGTTTTGCTGGGATCTGCTTCAACAAGACCTCTATAATGCTATTACATACTGCTGGCGAGAAAACTTAATCCCTCAAGGTACAAACTCTAGCTTGTTGATTTTAATTCCAAAGGTCAGAGGTGCAAACAATCTTAGGAACTTTAGGCCGATTGGCCTTAACAACTTTTTCTTTAAAATTTTTACTAAAATCCTGGCAACTAGAATGAGTTCGGTCCTAGATAATTTGGTTTCGGAAGAGAAAGTTGCTTTCATGAGGGGAAGGAATATCCATGAAAACATAACGATAGCTTCGGAGATGGTTAATGAGCTCAAAATTAGGCGGAAGGAGGGAAATTTGGGTCTAAAGCTTGACATTTCACAGGCTTTTGACACGGTTAGCTGGTCTTTTGTCTTAGAAGTTTTTCGTAGATATGGGTTCTCCCAAAAATGGTGCACTTGGATCCTGAATATCCTAGATTCGACTAGAATTTCAGTTCTTCTAAATGGTAACCCGGAAGGATTTTTCAAAATCAATAGGGGTCTTAGGAAGGGAGATCCTCTGTCGCCTTTAATATTTGTTTTGATTGAAGATGTGCTGAGTAGAAACCTGACAAAGCTATTCCTGGAAAATAAGATGACACCTATGCTTTCTAAGAAGAAGAATGTTACTCCTCCAACACACCTTTTCTTCGTGGATGACATCATGATCTTCTGCAAGGGAAACACAAAGAGTATCCAGAACCTACTTTCGCTTCTGTTAGATTATCAAACGGCTTCGGGACATTCGGTGAGCCATCAAAAGAGTAAGGTTTACTTTTGGGGTGGATCTCTGAGTCGAGGTAGAACTATAACATCTATTCTTGGTATGGATTTGGCAAACCTGCCGGACACATATCTTGGAGTTCAGCTAATGACAGGAGCAGTTGGGTATAGGCATATGAGAAATGTGATGGATAAAATTAAGAATCAGCTGACTTTTTGGAAAGGTAAGCTTCTATCTTTCCAGGATATAATTGTTCTAATAAACTCAGTAATTGCAAGCTATTCGGTTCACAACATGGCGGTGTATAAATGGCCGAAAAAATTCATCCATCAAGCGGAGAGGGTGATTCGTAACTTTTTGTGGTCGGGGGATGCAGAAACTGCAAGGAAATGCGTGGTAGGTTTTCCGAAAGTGTGATGTTCGCCGAAAGAAGGGGGTCTGGGTATTACTTCTTTGGCAGTTACAAATAAGGCTTTGCTCATGAAGCTTTGGTGGAACATTCGCTCTTCCAAAAAGAACTGGGGAAAATTCTTATGGGCTAAGTATACTACCCGTTTGGGTCGTATAAAGAGTTATGGGGTAAAGTCTTCCATTCTCCCTGGGATCAGACTGGTGGACGACGAAGTTGAGAGAAATACTAAATCCCTTATTGGGGATGGTAGGGATACTTCTTTATATTTTGATATATGGTATGAGAATGAAAGTATTGCAGCGATGCTCGGCAACAATGACCTTGAAAGTTCTGTCAGGGTGAGTGATATTATCAATAATAACTCGTGGCAACTTCAGGGGGAGCATGGTCAGATCCTGATAAGGGAGGGAGTTAATCTAAACAATCTGCCGACCATCAATGGAGGTACTGACTGCAGGGTGTGGATGCCTGACATGAAAGGGGCCTTTTCTATCGCTTCTGCTAAAAACCTGGTGCGCAGGAAGTATGCCACTGCGGAAGTCTATGGTCTTCTGTGGAGGCATGAGATTCACCCAAAGCTGGGAGCACAGAACTGGAAGCTTGCAAGGGACGCCTGTGTGATAGGTGTAGAATACACCTAATTTACTATCTAGTAGTTTATGCTTTCTTTGTTATTTTTCTAGTGAATTATGTATTTTACGTGTGTTTTTGAGCTATTAGGTACTCTGGAGTCGCACGGAAGAAAAGAAGGAAAAATCACCAAAATTGGGCAAAAAAGGGCATAATTGTCATTTTAATAGGGCGAGCACTATCTGGAGCCAAGTTATGGTTAAGGGGTTGCCATCTAGGGTATCCCTTATCATTTACTCAAGGATGAAATCAGCACTGGGTAGCCCTTATCCAGAAGATATGTGGTTGTTAGCACCAAGTTTGGGTGGTTCTTATCTTGGGCGTTCAAATCCACCCAATGATTGACTCAGCCCTAAATTAGAAAAATACGTCTCTCTTTCCCCTCTCACCTGAAATCAAAGAAGAGCAGTTGTTTGTTCGAGAGAGAAGCAAATCGAAAAGAAAAGAAAAATCAGAAACTGAGACAAAATTAGTTCGAAACCAAGAAATTTAAGATGAACAAGGTGAATAACAAGAACAAAAAATCGAACAGAGTTACTGAGTTGATGCTGAAAGCAGTGAAAGGGGGTATGAACGGAGATGGTGGTGGTCAAAATTGATTCGATCTGTTGCTGAATTGATGGTGGAAGATAGTGAGAACAATGGGTTTGTGGAGTTTGAACAGAATTCAAAGAAGGAGAAGATGGAGATTGATTGATTTGAACAGTCAAAGAAGGAGTGTATTGAAAGATGAGAAGTGAAGAAGGGGATCTGGTGGATTCTGCAAATTGGAGCTGTGTAGGTTTAATTGGAGATTTCAAGGGTTCCAGTACTCACTTGTTTATATAGCAGAGATGAAGTGTAGTTGCTGGTGTTTGAATCAGAGTTGAAATTGAGAAGAAAGAGATGGAGAAATGGGTATGATGGTTGCCTTGTAACCAACAGAAACTGAAGGAGAACTGGTCCAGCGATTCAAGAAGGAATCTATGGTGGTGCTGTATAATGAACTGACAGATTGAAGCAAGAAGATGGTACTGGTGAAATTTGAGTGTTGGTGGTTGCTGTTGAGAATTTAAGTATGATGTAGGTCCTGGCAGTGAAGCTGTGAATGGGTTTTGGGGTTGAGCTATGAGGAATGGTGGAGAATTGCACTTGTGGTGTCTACTGAACCTAGAGCTAGTGCTGTTGGTTTGCTTCCATGGGTTCTGGTGCAATGAAGGAGATGTTGCAAGTAGATTGAAGTGGATGAAATTGCAGGTGGAGCTAATGCATTTGTGGCTAGGTCAAGATGGTGATATGGTTTTGGAGCTGTGATGTGTGATATGAGGCTCTGGTGGATATGGGTATTGAGATGCAGTTGTTAAAATTGCTGGTGCAACTGGTGGTGCTTAGTTCATGGTCAAGGGAAGATTGAGAATGGGTGGTGGTCTGAGTGTGTGTTAGATGATGCTATTGAGTTGGTCTGGGAATGAATGAAGTCTGTAATGAAGAATGGAGCTGCAATTGGAGGATTTGAAGCTTTGTTGCTGGTTAGTCGAGATGGGTATAGAATGAAGCTGATTGAGGTGTTTGAACTGATGGTTTGGAAGAGAAGAAAGTTATGTGCTGTTTTGAAGCTGTGGTGACTGAGGTTAAAATGGGTTGGACCTGTAGAGTATATGGAGATGAATGGCTTGGTTTTGTGTGTTCTTGGTGGAATTGCAGGAATGGATTGAAACATGATGGTCAGTTATGATGCAGAGTGGTGCAACAAATAAGATACAAATGATGGTGAACTTATTGCATTCGAGTTGGTTTGCAACTCAGCTCTAGTCGCTGAGTTTGACCGAGCTAAATCAGTAATTTGACCCGTTGACTAACCTCTGACCGTTAAGTTTGACTCCTTTGACCGTTAGTCCTAACGGTGGACTGACGGAATATACCTTGACCGGAGGAGAATTTTCAGGTGGCCGGCGGCGACGGATTCCGGCCTATTTCCGGCCAAAAACCCAGTTTTCCGGCAAGCCAAAGTTGCAGAATTTTGTGTGGATTTCTCTCATGGGATGTGAAGAGTTGGACTTGGAATTAAATGAAGAATTCGGATTGGATATGGAAAGAGGAGATGGAAGATTTGAGAAAGGCTTGGATTTGGAAATTGAGCTACAAAAGGAAAGGGATTCTATTCCTTAGAAGATATGGAGAACATTGAAGCCTATAAATAGAGAAGAACTTCTACACTTCCATACACATTGACATATAGATGCACTTAGATACACACATCTTTTACATATCTTTTGCACACTTTTACACACACAATACTTTTCTCTTTGTGTGAACTCTTTAATATGAGTAACTAATTTGATTGAGGATGAATTCCTAGTTCTTAACATGTTTTGAGTTTGTTTTAAATCTACTTTGAAGTTTTCACATGATTATCGTTTGTTTTTACTAATAGGAGTGATCTTAAAGACATTCATGATTGATTGATAGATTATCTAGGTGTACAACTAGATTGATTTGTTAATTTGATCTATAGCTAGTGAAAGTTAGGGGATAAGTAATCGTTTCTTGACTCTTGACATAAGTAGCAAACACGAGACCTTGCGGAGGGATTCCGTGGAGCAATTGTGTGTAAAAACAACGTTAGCAAGTGGACCTTGATCTAAGAGTTTAACTACTAATATCAACCTAATAAATTCATAAATCTTAATGCGTTTAACTAAATTACATCTTGAGTGATCTACTACTAGGTGGTTTGGTGAATAGAATCCGGTAGTCGAGAACTTCCGTATCCGGTGATATAAGGGATTTTGGGGTTAGCACTGATCTAGCTGCTATACCTACGGTTGGTGATAATTTGTGACTAATAAGAAGTGGAAAAGAACATAACTTTAATCATTGTTTTGCAGCGAAGAAGGATTCCTTGATCTAATCTCTCTTATCGATTTCTTTTTAATTGCTTTGTTTATTTTATTTACTTTCTTAAATTTTTTTTAATACCCCCCTTTTGTGTGACAATTTTACAACTAGAATCTCGTGCTCCTCGTGGGATCGACCTTGACTACCCTATATTACTTGTTAATTAGGTAGTAAAGTATTAATTAATTTGTTGTGGTTACGACACGCATACAAATTTTGGCGCCGTTGCCGGGGAGCATCGGATGATTTTAGTTGTTTTATTTTTACTTTTTGCTTTATTCTTGCTTTGTTGGATTCTTTATCGTATCTAACTTAGTTTTTTGAATTGTTTTTAGGTACCGGTTTTCCATGTATGGTGGACAAGAGCAAGCATATTACAACAATCAATATGGTTTTCAACCTCAACATCATGGCAATTTCCAACCATCCTTAGGATACAATCAAAATCAATCTTTTGGCTATGATCAAAATCCTACGGAACCTTATGGATATTCTCATGCATATCAACAACCTTATGACGGGTATGTAAGTGGACAATTACAAGGATGGAAGGATAATTATGCTTCTAATACATTGTTTTCTAGTAATGTGCAGACGGAGAGTTGGGAATATACTCCTCTTCATCGTGTTTTTCCTTCACTTTTTAAGGATATACAATCTAGAAACTCTATACACGGTGGTAAGCGTGTTAATGTCCGTAAACTTGCACAAAAGTTATACAAATTGGAAGATGATGGAGACTCGGAAGAGCTTGTCGCAGAAATTAGTAAGACCATTCATATGGAACTTAAACGACGTCGGGATAAAGGTTATGAAACCGATGAAGATTCTTATTATGGTGATTCCGATAATGAAGATGATTGTGTTGAAAAGGACCAACCTTTGGAGACTTTTGATGACGCTAGTGTAGATTACTCGAGCCTTGATCTTACTAATGATCAATCACCTATTCAAAAGGTAGAGCTTGAGGAAGATGCATTTAGTGCTTGGAAAAAATTCCTTAGGGAAAATTATGAGTCCGCAGAAGTGTATGAAAGTTGCAACAATGAGGAAGTTATTCCAACTCCGGATCATAATAACGATCCTTCACCTATTCAAAAGGAGGAGATTGGGTGTGACTTTCCTATTGTTGTAAACGGTGTAACACCCTCACAAGAAGATCTTACAATTTTTACCGACGAAAATCACTTTAGTGAATGGCCCGATTCCGATGATGAAGATGTTGAAGAGGTGATGCTCGATAATGAAACCGAATTGATTGAATTTGTAGAAGACCCAATTGAACTTGTTAATGATTATGATGATGCCGAGACTTTGGTTAAGGTAGAAAATGATGAAGAATGGTTGCAAAGTTTGATAGAGGACCACGATATACAAGAGGTAAGTAGTTCACTTGAATTTTTTAAGAATGAGGAGGATACCGTAATACAAGAGATTGTGCAAGGTTTGTCTAACCCTTTGCATATTGATTCTTCTCCTTTACCTCTTATTGGTTTGAATGTATGTGCTTCGAAAGTACTTTTGAATGACTTTGTTTCTCGATATCCACCATTGGAAACACTTGATGCTAATACTATGCAGGTTTGCCAAGAGGAAACCATGGAAGTTCCCAAATTCTATGTTCTTCATACACTTCCGAGTGTGGACAAGAATAAGTGTGGGGGAAATTTCTATCGAGCTATAACTTTACTATTATTTTCTTGTGCTAATATTTGTACGAAGCTATTGTTTGAAAAACAGGTACTATGGGAGGATCCCCAAATTTTCCGATTGCTAATATATGGGGAATGAATCTTACAAGAGCCATGTCGGGCTGTCGACTTTAAAACAAGCGCTAAGTGGGAGGCAACCCACCGGTTTTGTATCTCTTATCCTTTTGCTTTTGCTTTTATTTTTATTTTTGTTTTGTTTTGTTTATTTATTTTTTATTGTTTTCATATCATATTTGCATCCCCATATTTAATTTCATTAAGTCCATAATCTATCTTAGAAGAGAATTATGATGAATACCTTTTCGTCAGAAAATTTCAGACTGCGCGTAGTTCAGTCCAGAGACCATAACTGTCAGACCGTTTATCAGAACACTATGAAATTTTGACACTGTGTAGAAAACACGTAGGTGAACAACTTTTGTGAAATGGAGTTTTTCCAAATTCCTTACCAATTTGCACAGTTTTTGTGTTTTATCTGCTGTTACGTCAGAATTCAGAACTTTCGGTTTTACACATTGAGGACAATGTGAAGTTTAAGTGTGGGGGAGTGGCTAAGTATATATTTTTGCATAAAAAAAAAAAAAGAGAAAAATAATTTGCATTAAAATTTTCAACTTTTAGAGATTTTAGAGTCACTAGCATAATTCTAGGTATGATTACATAGAGAATTCTGACCGACATAATTGAACTTGGAAGTGTTAGGGAACTACGTTCGATTTCTTGCTTGTTAGAGTGTTAAATAATGGATTTAATCATGCCGGTGATGCAAATTTGGTGCAGGGAGAAGTGCGTTATTAGAGTTGCTGATCAATCATTAGTGGAGACTACCCATTTTCATATCAACCAAGGCACCGACCAAAAATTCTTCCTTTACTAAAGAGCTTCTTTTGAGTGTGTGTCACCGTACGTTAATTCCGGGTAGAATGGTGAGCTACCCAATTTCACACCAATTTCAGCACTATTTTGATCTCTTGAGTGCTAATCTTTGTCAATCATGAGGGTGACGTTTATAGATGAAAGCTACCTTCTTGTAGTTCGATTTGCAGTTAGCACCATTCTCTCTCGACAACAACGGGTCCATAGAAACACCATCATCAACAACAAGGGAGCGACATCAAAATCTACAAGGAAAGTTGAAAAGGTTCAAGGTTTGAAAGCAACAATGGAACAAGAAAAAGAGCATAAAATTATATCAAAGTTGAAGACTTAAAATGCAATGAGGTAATTCTATATCCAAGTGTTAAGACGTATTTACAAAGCGAAGAAAGTAAAAGGTGAGAATTATTGAAGTTTATGATTTCAAGACGATACAAGTTGTGAAGAATCAAGCGGTAAAGTACTTTTCCACGGCCATGGTTTATTTTATTTTTCACTTTGTTTTGTATTTTGTTTCTCTTGTATATAAAAAAAAAAAATGAAAAAAAAAAAAAAAAAAAAAAAATATATATATATGAGACAAGAGAAATATCTATTATTGTTTTGTTTTGAATAAGCCGTGGGGAAGGAAAATTTATAAGGAAGTTTCAAGCGACAAGGAGTTAAGGAAAAAGGTTACAAATTGTCAAGGATTTATGAAGTTTTAGTATTTATCACTAATAGTTGAAGCCGAAGACCAAGAAGATGAAAACAAGGAGCGGAAGACGTTTCTTTTGGATTCCGTGAGAGTGGTGTTATCATAATTGGCAATCGGATGTGAAGGTAAGTAAGTAATCTCATCCTCGATATAAGTGGTTGATTTCCTTTCTTAGAGATCGTTAGAAAAATGGTTTTTCAAAATGTTAAAAGATGTGGGTTTTTCAAAATTTCGGAAGTTATTCTTCCCACCATTCAACGTGTTGCATGATTTCTCTCTTCATTCCTACCTGCACACATGTGAGACCCATAAAAAAGCCTTCTTTTTGAGTGCAATTATCATAAAACCCTTTTAAGTGAGGTAGAAGTCGAGGCGAAATGCTTATTGATCGTTTCTCAAACACGTGTTCTCTCATTATGGTGTGGTTATTTCTCACTCAACATTTAAGAATGAGAATATGTTCTTTAGTATTTCTAACTTCTCATTACTAGCATGCAGAAACTCTATGTCTTCATAACTCTTAGGATGCTTGGGAAGCTAGAACGCTTTGAAGTTGTGAGTTTTATTTTGATTTGCTCGAGGACTAGCAAAGTCTAAGTGTGGGGGAATTTGATAGGTGTAGAATACACCTAATTTACTATCTAGTAGTTTATGCTTTCTTTGTTATTTTTCTTTTACGTGTGTTTTTGAGCTATTAGGTACTCTGGAGTCGCACGGAAGAAAAGAAGGAAAAATCACCAAAATTGGGAAAAAAGGGCATAATTGTCATTTCATAGGGCGAGCACTATCTGGAGCCAAGTTATGGTTAAGGGGTTGCCATCTAGGGTATCCCTTATCATTTACTCAAGGATGAAATCAAAGACTGGGTAGCCCTTATCCAGAAGATATGTGGTTGTTAGCACCAAGTTTGGGTGGTTCTTATCTTGGGCGTTCAAATCCACCCAATGATTGACTCAACCCTAAATTAGAAAAAAAATACGTCTCTCTTTCCCCTCTCACCTGAAATCAAAGAAGAGCAGTTGTTTGTTCGAGAGAGAAGCAAATCGAAAAGAAAAGAAAAATCGTAAAACGAGACAAAATTAGTTCGAAACCAAGAAATTTAAGATGAACAAGGTGAATAACAAGAACAAAAAATCGAACAGATTCTTCGAGTTGATCTTGAAAGCATGAAAGGGGGTATGAACGGAGATGGTGGTGGTCAAAATTGATTCGATCTGTTCTTGAATTGATGGTGGAAGATAGTGAGAACAATGGGTTTGTGGAGTTTGAACAGAATTCAAAGAAGGAGAAGATGGAGATTGATTGATTTGAACAGTCAAAGAAGGAGTGTATTGAAAGATGAGAAGTGAAGAAGGGGATCTGGTGGATTACGCAAATTGGAGCTGTGTAGGTTTAATTGGAGATTTCAAGGGTTCCAAGACTCACTTGTTTATATAGCAGTAGATGAAGTGTAGTTGCTGGTGTTTGAATCAGAGTTGAAATTGAGAAGAAAGAGATGGAGAAATGGGTATGATGGTTGCCTTGTAACCAACAGAAATGAAGGAGAATGGTCCAGTGATTCAAGAAGGAATCTATGGTGGTGTCAGTATAATGAACTAACAGATTGAAGCAAGAAGATGGTACTGGTGAAATTTGAGTGTTGGTGGTTGTCTTGTTGAGAATTTAAGTATGATGTAGGTCCTGGCAGTGAAGTGAATGGGTTTTGGGGTTGAGCTATGAGGAATGGTGGAGAATTGCACTTGTGGTGTCTGGTTGAACCTAGAGTTGGTCTTTGTTGGTTTGCTTCCATGGGTTCTGGTGCAATGAAGGAGATGTTGCAAGTAGAGCAGAGTGGATGAAATTGCAGGTGGAGCTAATGCATTTGTGGCTAGGTCAAGATGGTGATATGGTTTTGGAGCTGTGATGTGTGATATGAGGCTCTGGTGGATATGGGTATTGAGATGCAGTTGTTAAAATTGCTGGTGCAACTGGTGGTGCTTAGTTCATGGTCAAGGGAAGATTGAGAATGGGTGGTGGTCTGAGTGTGTGTTAGATGATGCTATTGAGTTGGCCTGGAATGAACTGAAGTCTGTAATGAAGAATGGAGCTGCAATTGGAGGATTTGAAGCTTTGTTGCTGGTTAGTCGAGATGGGTATAGAATGAAGCTGATTGAGGTGTTTGAACTGATGGTTTGGAAGAGAAGAAAGTTATGTGCTGTTTTGAAGCTGTGGTGACTGAGGTTAAAATGGGTTGGACCTGTAGAGTATATGGAGATGAATGGCTTGGTTTTGTGTGTTGTTTGCTGGTGGAATTGCAGGAATGGATTGCACAGCCATGATGGCTGGTTATGATGCAGAGTGGTGCAACAAATAAGATACACAGCCATGATGGCTGGAACTTATTGCAACTGAGTTGGCCTGGCAACTCAGCCTAGTCAGGCGAGTTTGACCCGAGCTAAATCAGTAATTTGACCCGTTGACTAACCTCTGACCGTTAAGTTTGACTCCTTTGACCGTTAGTCCTAACGGTGGACTGACGGAATATACCTTGACCGGAGGAGAATTTTCAGGTGGCCGGCGGCGACGGATTCCGGCCTATTTCCGGCCAAAAACCCAGTTTTCCGGCAAGCCAAAGTTGCAGAATTTTGTGTGGATTTCTCTCATGGGATGTGAAGAGTTGGACTTGGAATTAAATGAAGAATTCGGATTGGATATGGAAAGAGGAGATGGAAGATTTGAGAAAGGCTTGGATTTGGAAATTGAGCTACAAAAGGAAAGGGATTCTATTCCTTAGAAGATATGGAGAACATTGAAGCCTATAAATAGAGAAGAACTTCTACACTTCCATACACATTGACATATAGATGCACTTAGATACACACATCTTTTACATATCTTTTGCACACTTTTACACACACAATACTTTTCTCTTTGTGTGAACTCTTTAATATGAGTAACTAATTTGATTGAGGATGAATTCCTAGTTCTTAACATGTTTTGAGTTTGTTTTAAATCTACTTTGAAGTTTTCACATGATTATCGTTTGTTTTTACTAATAGGAGTGATCTTAAAGACATTCATGATTGATTGATAGATTATCTAGGTGTACAACTAGATTGATTTGTTAATTTGATCTATAGCTAGTGAAAGTTAGGGGATAAGTAATCGTTTCTTGACTCTTGACATAAGTAGCAAACACGAGACCTTGCGGAGGGATTCCGTGGAGCAATTGTGTGTAAAAACAACGTTAGCAAGTGGACCTTGATCTAAGAGTTTAACTACTAATATCAACCTAATAAATTCATAAATCTTAATGCGTTTAACTAAATTACATCTTGAGTGATCTACTACTAGGTGGTTTGGTGAATAGAATCCGGTAGTCGAGAACTTCCGTATCCGGTGATATAAGGGATTTTGGGGTTAGCACTGATCTAGCTGCTATACCTACGGTTGGTGATAATTTGTGACTAATAAGAAGTGGAAAAGAACATAACTTTAATCATTGTTTTGCAGCGAAGAAGGATTCCTTGATCTAATCTCTCTTATCGATTTCTTTTTAATTGCTTTGTTTATTTTATTTACTTTCTTAAATTTTTTTTTAATACCCCCCTTTGTGTGACAATTTTACAACTAGAATCTCGTGCTCCTCGTGGGATCGACCTTGACTACCCTATATTACTTGTTAATTAGGTAGTAAAGTATTAATTAATTTATTGTGGTTACGACACGCATACACTGTGCAACTCAAGACAAGCTTAAAAAAAGATTTAAAAGGGAGCTGGCAAACAGATGTTATCTCTGCAAAAAAGAGGAAGAATCCCTGGACCATATTATCTGGGGGTGTGATTTTGCAACTCAGGTTTGGAGTTGGATTTCAGGGTTGTTCACCATCAGGCCTCATTACGACTTAGTCTCTTCTTATAAGATGGCTAAGGGAAGAAGTAAAATTGTGAAAGACTTATGGATGCTTGCAAACCTTGTTATTCGTTCGGAGCTGTGGAATTCAAGAAATATGGATTGTTTCGACAATACAGCAGTTAGTATTAGATTCTTCAAACATCGAGTTTTTCACTTGATTCAGGAGTATGCTGTGCGCCTAAATTTTTTTATGAACAACACTGCAGAAGACCTTCTGGTTCTAAACTATTTCCGCGTTTCTCATAGACAGATTAGGATGATGCAGCCAGTGCAATGCAGTTGGTTACCTCCGGAGAGAGATGAGCTGCTGCTTTGCTGTGATGGGGCGGCCAATGGAAACTCAGGTGCTGCTGGTACAGGGGTTATAGCCCGAGATCATGAAAGTAACTATGTGGGAGGAATAAGTTTGGGATTGGGAGTGTCCAACAACTTCCTGGCAGAACTGTATGCGATTTTAGTGGGCCTAGAATGGGCTTCCAATAGGGAAAACAGAAAAGTGCTGGTTCGCTCGGACTCTAGAAGTGTTATTTTGGCGTTGGAGAGATCCAACCTTCCGTGGTTTGCAAGACAGAGATGGAGTTTGATTAAACGAAAGTATGACAACATTCATTTTGTTCACACTTTCCGTGAAGCAAACTTCTCGGCTGATATAATGGCTAAAAGAGGGTGTCTTCTAAGAGAGGGTCAGGGTTTCTCTTACGATGAGGGACCTTTTTTTATCAAAAATTTAGAATTTCCTAATGTACCTTTTTTAGATTCAAATAGTGTGTAATCCGGAGGGTGTGCCTCTGGTTTGGTGTTTTGTTGTTCTGTTTCGCTATTCATTAATACAATTTGGATTTAACAAAAAAAAAAATCCCCACACCTCCTGTGTGATACTAGTTGTATAAGCTATAGTCCATTCTCCTTTAACCTTAGGTTTCTATCCATACCCTGTTGGTTAACGACTTAAAGACTTCATTGGGATTGTGAAGCCAGACACAACTATTTTCTCTGTAGTTACGTGATCTGATCTTGTTGTTTCTATCTTATTTGAGTACAATCGTAAGATTGGCTTGAGATTAATTTCTCCGATAGGGAAGATAGAAAAGTAGTCACAAACACCTTCGTCTCATTGTTTTTGATTCCACAATTTCTTGTTTCGCTAGTCGATTAAGATTATTGTGAGGTGATTGATATTTCTAGGCTGTTCTTCGAGAATATAAGTCCGGTATATCAATTGGTTCCTATTTACCTTGATTTATCAAAACACAGAACAAAACTCGTAGGTATTTCTGTGGGAGACAAATTTATTTATTCTTGTAGACTTTTCTGTGTGATACATATTTGTTTATTAAAGTCTTCGACTTTGGGTCGTAGCAACTCTTAGTTGTGGGTGAGATCATCTAAGGGAATCAAGTTCGTAGTATCTTGATGGTATCAGAGACGTAAGGAGCGCAAATGTACCTTGGATCAGTGTGAGATTGATTAGGGTTCAACTACAGTCCAGACCGAAGTTAGTTTGTAGTAGGCTAGTGTCTGTAGTGGCTTGATACAGTGTGTGTTCAATATGGACTAGGTCCCGGGGTTTTTCTGCATTTGCGATTTCCTCGTTAACAAAACTTCTGGTGTATGTGTTATTTCTTTTCCGCATTTTTCGTTATATAATTGAAATATCACAGGTTGTGCGTTGTATCGATCAATTGGCAAATCCAACCTTTGGTTGTTGATTGAAATTGATTGAATCCTTGAACATTGGTCTTTGGTACCGTTCAAGTTATTTCTCTTGTATTTAATCAGGCTCACATATTTCTATTTTTTTGAGTGAGGATTGAATCGAGAAATTGAGATATAACTCTTTGATATACTTTTTATTAAATTGAGTCTGACTGTCTAGTTGATTCTCTTAAAAGTATATTGGATTTAGTCCATACAGATTGCTAAGAGAAATACTGGGTGAGGTTGTTAGACCCCCATTTTTTCAATTGGTATCATTGTAGGAAAACACGTTTAAAGACCTTATAAGTCTGTGTTTGTAGTGATCTGACTATATGGACAATAAATTCTCTATAAACGCTTCACCAGGAATAAATTCTGTTCGTAGAGAAAGTTCGGAAAAACTTGTTATTCTCCAGAAAAAGTTGGATGAACAAATCCGGATCAACTCTGATCTTGTTATAGAAATTGCAATGTATAAGGATTTGAAATCTGTCAAAATTCCTTCAATGGATTTGAATAACTCTACTTATTCTTCTCTAAAGAATGGTCGTAAGTCAGATGATAAACAAGGTTTAGGCTTTGTGAAACCTGATGGGACTCAGAACTACTCAAACGAGATTAAAGATGTTGGTCCATGTATGTGATGTGACTATTACAATCACTTTCAACATACATGTATGTCCTTCCAGAACTGTTTAAAAGTTACAAGTAATCTTCATAAGAAAGTTGAACAACTGTTTGTTTCTCTAAAATGATGTACAAAACTAACAAGAAATATTAACATGGTAGTAGTAGTGTTAGTATGGGAGCTTTTTATTTAAAATCAACATCGACATTTCAATGGTTTCTTGACAGTGGATGTTTTTTATTTTTATTTTTTTTTTGATAAGTCAAAAATTTGTATTAATAGATAACCATATTTACCGAGAATAGATTACAAGAAAAGAGGTCACAGCAACCCCAAAAACTTGCAAACTATTAATAAGAAAATAAGCAACAAAAAAACATTAACCGAATTTTGAAAAAAATTGTGGTCTTCCATCAAGAGGTATTCCACTTCCATAGAAAGAAAAACCAAAATTAGCCAAAATTAACCACGGTGTGGTTACATCCTCCTATGCTGCACGCGAAAGTAATCCAAGAGGGTAACATCTTCAGCTGAATTCCTTATACAGCCTTTTAACCGCATCGAATAATCTCGGATCAGCTTCAAAACCCGTTTAAAAAAATGTTCCAGTTCGGCTTCTTTTGTTCAAAGATGCCTTTATTTCTCATAGCCCAAAGCTCAGATTTAAGCACAAGATTTTCCAAAAGCCATAACTCCCTCACCGTCTGGCTTCTTCCCTTAGCTTTGTTATAAGAAACTACAAGGTTGATGTTAGGATTTATACCAAAGATATGAGCAATCCAGTTCCACGCACGAGCTGCAAAACTGCAAGAGAACAGAACATGTTCTAGCGTTTCCTCCTCCATGCCACAAAGACAACATCTGATAGGAAGTTGGATTTTGAACTTGTCCTTTAAGAGATCATAAGTCGCACAAACACCACGGATGAACTTCCAGTTTTGTGCTGCTAAAACCGAGTGCACTTCCTTTCTCCAAATCAGCGACGCTCCCTCCAAGTATGGATATCTTTGGCTCACAATATCTTTAGTTGAACTGACAGTGAAGATTCCCTTAGAATCTGGCAACCAAACTCTACAGTCTTCCCCCCTTGTGGCAAAGGCAGCTCTTCGATATTAACTCCAGCAGCTGCAAGATGTTCCAGCTGAACCTCCGAGAAAAACCAATGATTACCGAACCAATGACCACTTACCATAGCATTTATATCCAGGCTTTGATCATTTAGAATGTCTTCAATACAAACATCAGTGCACCAAATATCAAAATAAAGGGAAGTGTTCCTACCATCACCAATCAAAACCCTAGTGTTGTTATCAACAATCTTATACACCCAGCGAATCCCTGGTAGAATAGTGTATTTAACTCCACTAGTTTTGATGCAACCATTTCTGCCAAAGTATTTGATTCTAAAAAAACCAGCCCACTTCTTCTTGGAGTTACGAATTTTCCACCATAACTTCATAAGAAGTGCCTTGTTTTATAGTAGCCATACGAGTTAAGCCAAGTCCTCCCTCCTTAAAAGGACAACAAACTTTATCATACGCCACCACCACTGCACGGCTAATATTGGAATCTCCAGACCAAATAAAATTCCTAATTGCTCTCTCACATTGCAATATGATATTTTTTTGGCCATTTATAAGCAGACATATTATGAATCGAACGGCTTGCAATAACAGATTTAACAAGCATAATACGATCATGAAAAGATAATAATCTCCCCTTCCACCCTGCAAGTTGAGCTTTAATCTTCTCAATGACATTACAAATATGATGATAACGCACCATGCCCGGCATAATCTGAACTCCCAAATAACGATCTAGAAAAGTGGCCACACTCATTCCTAAAAAAGAGCCACCACCATAGTAAATTTTACTTTTCTGACGACAAACAGTTTGACCTGAAGCCGCTTGATACTTACCCAATAACTCCACCAGATTATGCACACTTTTAAGATTGCCCTTACAGAAAATCATAATGTCATCAGCAAAGAAAACATGAGTAGGAGAAAACCCATTTGTTGTAACCATAGGAGTCATCTTTTTATCATGAAAGAGTTTCGTAATATTTCTTCTAAGAACATCTTCAATCAACACATAAATCAAAGGAGATAAAGGATCACCTTGACGCAAACCTCTATTAATTTTGAAATATCCTTCCGGAATGTCATTCAAAAGAATAGAGATTCTATCAGAACTCAAAATATCCAAAATCCAAGCACACCACTTCTCATTGAAGCCATAACGACAAAAAACTTCCAAAACAAAAGACCAACTCACCGTGTCAAATTCTTGAGAGATATCAAGTTTAAGACCAATATTGCCATCTTCTCGCTTGATGTGGAGATCGTTAACCATTTATGAAGCTAAACTGATATTGCGGCCTTTCATGAAAGCTACATGATCCTCATAAACAAGCTTATCCAAAACATTGTTTAGTCTAGAAGCTAGAATCTTAGTAAAAATTTTGAAGAAAAAATCACTAAGACCAATAGGCCTGAAGTTACGAAGAGTATTAGCACCTCTTACCTTGACCAAAAGAATAATCAAGGAATAATTGACATCATTAGGAATGTGACCAGTATTACAACAGTAAATAATGACATTTATCAAATCCTCTTGAATTATATCTCAGCAGTGACGATAGAAATAACCAGAAAATCCATCCGGACCAGGAGCACTATCCGCACCGAAATTAAAAACATCTTTCTTGATTTCTTCCGGAGAAGGGATTCTATCCATATCATTACTTTATTCAAAGGAGATGGAGGGGTGATCATAATTGAATAAATCTGCATGAATATCCAAATCCTGGCTATTGAACTTGTCCTCATAAAACTGCACCACATGATTACTCAAAAGATCACAGTCAGTGATAGTATCACCATTAGCGTCAACCAATTCAGAAATAGTGTCATTGCTTCTTCTAATACGAATGATATTATGAAAGAAATTCGAGTTACTTGAGCCTTCAACCAACCATTGATTCCAAGACTTTTGTTTCAACATAGTAATCTATTGTAACCTCGTCTCAGAAAGGATTTCCATAACGTCTTTCATAGCATTAAGCTTAGCAATTTTATTTGGATCATCATCAGAATTTCTAGCCGCAGTCTCAAAATGAAGTTGGTCTTGCTTCAAAAGAGAATGGATATTACCAAAAACTCTAAGATTCCAATCTTTCATTGCCACCTTCAACCTCTTCATCTTATAAGGAAAAATAAAATATGGAGATCCATGAAATGGAGCATTGCAACTGTCACTAACCATGCGAATAAAATCATCATGTAAGAACCACATTTTTTGAACTCTAAAAGGAGCTCTCTTTGGCCTTGGCACCACAAAAGGATAAACAAGAAGAGTTGAATGATAGGAAACTTCACTAGGAAGAGCTTTATACCGCCAATTCTCAAACTTAGATAACCAAGCGCCATTAATAACAGCCCTGTCAAGTTTACTGATGATTCTATGAGAACCCGATTGACCATTCGCCCAAATAAATTTAGAACCCAAAGCATCAGCTTCAAAAAGATCATTATCATCAATCCAATCACTAAAATCATTTATGGCTGAAGTTCTAGGCTCCAACCCTCTTTTTTTTTCATCCAAACGCAAAATACAATTAAAATCACCCATGACCAGCCAAGGTGTAACTGAATCTTGCATATCAAGTTGCTGCCAAAGTCTCCTTCTCGTCACTTGAACATAACTTGCATGGACAAAAGAGATGTGCACACCCTCAACCGCAATTGTAATGGCTTGCTTACTTCTATTTACAATCGAAGGAACCAAACCATCTAAGAAACAAATCCAGATATTAGTTACACAAGAAAAAGAAGCATTATGAATAACATCTTGAGAGTAACCTTCCATCTGAAGATGAAAAGATTTCAGGTTTGAACTCCCTAATCATATCACAAAGTTTAGATTGTGCTGCCTCACGAGCAACAACATTTATATTCAAAAAAAACACCTGCATAATTAAACCTTGGGATTATTTATCTTGGACAACTTAACTTGATTATCATTCTTAGAGGAGGTATTTATACCTTGCGAAGTACCCCTGCGAGCACGAATTCCTAACTCATAGATGTCATCTGAGTCAGACAAGGTATCATGGTCTTTCAAGGAATCAATTCTCGCCTGAAGAGTTATTAATTGCTGGTGCTTGGCTTGCCTTGCAGCTTCATCAATTTCACCCAACACCAAAAGTTCACTATTGATGTCCCTCAAAATATTAAACTTATTATGATTAACATACTCTTATAGGGTGTAGAATACATCCTATTTATTATCTATTGTTTATGCTTTCTCTGCTATTTTTCTTGTAAATTATGTATTTTACGCGTGTTTTTGAGTTATTATGTACTTTGGAGTCACACGGAGGAAAATAAGAAGAAATCACTAAATTTGAGCCAAAAGGACAAAATTGTAATCTCACGGGCGAACACTACCTGGATCCAGTTAAGGTTAAGGGGTAACTCTGTTTGGAGGAGGACTAAATATAGGCAAGTTAAGGTTAAGGGGTTTCCAATTTGGGTATCCCTGTACGCGTGTCGTTACCACAACAAATTAATTAATACTTTACTACCTAATTAAAGAGTAATATAGGGTAGTCAAGGTCGATCCCACGAGGAGCAAGAGATTCTAGTTGTATAATTGTCACAAAAAAGGGGGGTATTGGTTGTAAAATTTATAAAGCAAAAGAATTAAACAAAGTAATTAAAAGTGTAAGTTGAATCAATGAGAGAGAATAGATCAAGGAATCCTTCTTCGCTGCAAAACAATGATTAAAGTTATGTTCTTTTCCACTTCTTATTAGTCACAAATTATCACCAACCGTAGGTATAGCAGCTAGATCAGTGCTAACCCCAAAATCCCTTATATCATTGGGATCTGAAAGTTCTCGACTACCGGATTCTATTCACCAAACCACCTAGTAGTAGATCACTCAAGATGTAATTTAGTTAAACTCATTAAGATTTATGAATTTATTAGGTTGATATTAGTATTTAAACTCTTAGATCAAGGTCCACTTGCTAACGTTGTTTTTACACATAATTGCTCCACGGAATCCCTCCGCAAGGTCTTGTGTTTGCTACTTATGTGAAAAGTCAAGAAACGATTACTTATCCCCTAACTTACACTAGCTTTAGATTAGACTAACAAATCAATTTAGCGTGCACTCTAAACAACCTATCAATCAATCATAAACATTAATATTAGTAAAAACAATCGATAATCATATGAAAAACTTCAAAGTAGAATTGAAACAAAACTCAAATCAAATATTAAGAACTAGGAATTCATCCTCAATCAATAAGAAAATTAGCTACTCATAATTTGGAGTTCACACAATAATAATAATAATTAAGGAAGAAAGAAAAACTTATTGCAAAGATGATGGTTGCTCCTTCCTCCAATCCTTGTGCACTTTAACTCCTTCTCCAAAGTAGATGTGTGTAAAAAGTTGTAGAGAACTCCTCTATTTATAGGCTTCAATACTCTCCATGTATTTGTAGGAAAAGATTCCTCATTCCATAAGAACACCACTTTCCCAAATTGAGCCATATTCCAAATTCTAGTCCAATTCTCCAAAACTTCCAAGTTTTCATCCAATTCCCACTTCTAAGTGTTCACACACATGAGAGAAGTCCATCCAAAATTCTGCATTTTTGCTCACTGGAAAACTGTGTTTTTGGCCGAATAAAAGACGGCTGCAACTTTGAAAATTCTCCTCCGGTCAAAGTATATTCCGTTGGTCAACCGTTAAGACTAACGGTCAAATGTCAAACTGTTAGTCAACATGGTCAAGGAGGATCACTGAGTCAGAACCCCGGTCAGCGAGCTAACTCAGCTGACTGGTTTTGGCCATTGCACAGGCATGAGCTGTGCCAGCCATGATGGCTGTTCATTCCATTCCATAATCGTTAATGCAGCCATTTTGCCCGATATCCAAGTGCGACTTCAATTCTTTGAGCTCCATAACTCCTTGCATTTCCACCAACTGCACTTCACCATCTCCACCAGCATACACCACATCAGCTGCAGTTCAACCCACCAACATCATTCCTGCTGCCAGACCCACTTTCAATCTCCACCCATTCCTTCCTATGCAAATCCTTGTTAGCTTCATATGGCACCAACTCAGTACCAGCCATTTCATAGCAACATCTGAAACAGCTCACCACTTCCCATTTCAATTTGCTTACCATCACTTGGTTCTTTGAGAGGCAACTCAAATCACTCGAGCTGCTCTTGCTTCCCACTGCAACTCCAGAAATCACCAACACACCACTGCAGCACAACCATCTCAAATTTGAAATCAAACCCAAATATCTT
>JAJJWX010000672.1:0-119164 GCA_023529315.1 Papaver bracteatum
GGATGATTTCTTTTAGACAAATATTTCTACCCTCCCAACGAATTGGCGATTGCAACAGGTATGTGAAATACTGCCTTCAGGATATAATGAAAGCCCTACAACCGGAAATTGGATTCAAGGCTACGCTCCCCCAGGACCCCCCTTCGTAGTGCAATTGAAAATATTCCAACATTCTCCCCCTATTTTCAAAAAACCATAAACACAAAGTAAAAAAAAAAACTTTTAAGCCGGAGTGACTGCATCACCAAAGTGACTACCTACATACCCGAGTGGGATCAAGCCAACATAGTTCAAGCACGATTGAGACTAAGCATCATCGTTGAAATCAATACATAAATGATAGGTACCTTCTGGGTTTGAACCTTCACTTAGTGTAAGAAACTCAAAGCCTTATCGAGATTCTATGGTGAAACTAGTCTTGAACCAAGTATCCCTTATGATAAAACCAGAGTCTCCACACATATTGATTCCATAAATCATGTGTTCTGTAGCCAAGCACTATAAAGGCCTTGTTCTTATATCCTTATTCATGAGTCTTCTTTAGAGAACTGTCTTATTCTCTTAGGAAACGTCCCACATTTCCATACTCATATAGGTAAGTCTCGAAGGTGTTTCTACGAGACACCTTTTACTAATTACAGACTCATTAAGGATTTACATCCATCCTATTTTCTTGCACAAAAAACCAGCACTAACTTGAAATGGGAAGTTTTATGTTAGTGCTCCATAATCTACAGCCATAACTTGTTGGTACCACATTGAACCTTGTTTATCCTTTTCAAAACATAGGTTGGGTTTACTGCTTTATGGGAGATCAACCTTCCTTCTGCTGCATCTTAGTCCCATTTCATTACATTTTATTGAAGCAACTGAATTTGGTAGACTTTTTGTGAATGGGTCTGCCAAATTCCTCTTTGATTCAATAAAGTTAACCGTAACCACTCCCCTCTTGAGTAGTTGCCTAACCATTTGGTGTCTGAGACTCGCATGTCTACACTTTCCATTATAAGTCTTATTAGAGACATTATAGATTGTAGCTTGATTATCACAATTAATCAAAACTCCTGGAAATGGCTTCTTCCAAAGTGGAATTTCCATAAGAAGGTCCCTAAGCCATTCTGCCTCTTTACATGCATTCGTTAAGGCTATCAATTCTGACAACATTGTTGAATCAGATATACAAGTCTGCTTCTTGGAACTCCAAGATACAGCAGCACCCCCTAAAGTAAAAATCCATCCAGACGTAGACTTGGACTTGGATTCTACCTTGTTCCATTTAGCATCGATGTAACCTTCCAATACAGCGGGATACCCTTGGTAATGCAAACCAAAATCAATTGTTCCTTTCAAGTAAGCCATAACTCGGGAAACCGCTTTCCAGTGTTCAAATCCAGGATTACTTGAGAAACGACATAATACCCCCACAACATGGGCTATGTCCGGTCTTGTGCAATGCATAGCATACATAAGACTCCCAATAACACTGGAATACTCAAGTTGTGCATGAGTACGACCGGTGTTCTTCTTTAACTTGATAGTATGGTCTAAAGGAGTAGGTGCTGGATCGTCATCAAAGTGATCATACCTTTTGAGAAATTTCTCAATATAATGAGATTGGGTTAAAGCCAACTCATTCCCCTTTTTTAGGATCTTAATTCCCAAGATTACATCAGCCTCTCCTAAATCCTTCATATCAAAGTTAGAGCCAAGAAACTTCTTTGTTTCTTCCACCACAGATATGTCAGATCCAAAAATAAGCATATCATCAACATATAAACAGAGAATCACACATCCATAAATATAATGCTTACTATAGATACATTTATCCGCATCATTCACCACAAAACCATATAACAAAACCACTTCGTCAAACTTCTCATGCCATTGCATGGGAGCTTGCTTCAAGCCATAAAGAGATTTAACCAACTTGCAAACCTTCTTTTCTTGGCCTGGGAATATGAAACCTTCAGGTTGTTCCATATATATCTCTTCTTCCAAATCTCCATTTAGGAAGGCAGTTTTGACATCCATTTGATGAATAATTAACTTGTGAATAGAAGCAAGTGCAATTAAACAACGAATAGATGAGATGCGTGCAACAAGAGCATATGTATCAAAGTAATCAATTCCATGTCTTTGCTTATAGCCCTTAGCAACCAATCTTTATTTAAACTTACCTTTGGTACCATCGGCATTTATCTTCCTTTTGAATACCCATTTACTTCCAATAGGCTTTACGCCTGGAGGTAAATCGCAATATATCCAAGTACCGTTGGTCAAAAGGGAATCGTTTTCATCATTGATAGCTTCTTTCCAAAAACTAGCATATTTGGAATTAATAGCCTCAGCATAAGTTTTAGGGTCATCATCAACATGCGCAACATATTTGGTAATATTAAGAATTGTATTCTTATCACCTTCTACAAGATATGTTATAAAGTCTGGACCAAAACTTGTCTCTTTTCTTGCTCTCTTACTCCTTCTAGGTTCGATATCTTCTATGGGTTCAGAAATATCCTCTATGTCTTGAGTAGGAATAGAATGATCATCATTCTCATTAGTCTCTTCAAATTCTAGAATAGGTAACAATGAATTCTCCATGGGTTGCATTTGAGAACTGTTCCTATTTAAGTTCTCAAAGAATTCCACATCTACAGATTCTATAATCTCGAAATTATCAAGGATTAAAAATCTATAGGTGATACTATTAAGAGAGTATCCCACAAAAGCACATTTATAAGCCCTGTTTCCCAATTTTGGTCTTTTAGGATCAGGATTTCGAACATATGCCAAACAACCCCAGACTTTAAGTCTCTTCAAGTTTGGTTTCCTTTTAAACCACAACTCATAAGGAGAAACATTCTTCTTTTTCAAAGGAACCCTATTCAAAATATAACATGCAGACAACATAGCTTCACCCCACAAAGAATTAGGCAAACTAGAACTTATAAGCATACAATTAACCATATCAATCAAAGTTCTATTTTTTCTTTCATCCATACCATTTTGTTGAGGTGTATAAGGTGCAGTAAATTGATGAATTAAACCATGCTCTTGACAAAAGAATTTAAATTCATTAGGAAAATACTCACCACCATGATCAGAACGTAAAATCTTAATTTTCAGTCCTAATTGTGTCTCTACTTCTGCTTTATATATTTTAAACATGTCAAAAACATCATCCTTAGATTTCATCAAATATGTGTAAGCATATCTAGTACTATCCTCTATAAAAGTGACATAATACTTATTTCCACCACGAGTGGCAGAACCATGCAAATCACCCACATCATTATGTACTAATTCAAGCAAGGAAGAATTTCGTACTACAGACTTATGGGAAATTCTAGTTATCTTTTCTTGCACACATATTTCACATTTAGAAGCATGATCAAAATTGCAATCAGAAATCAAACCTAATCGATTCATGTTTCTAAGAGAACCATAATTCACATGACCAAACCTAGCATGCCATAAATTAACAGAGTCAACAATATAAGCAGAACCATTGTTTATTAAATTAAGCTTAATCATCCCATTACAAGCATATCCTTGTCCAACAAACACATCATTTTTGGAAAATACAAACTTATTAGACTCATAGGTCGTCTTGAATCCAGCCTTCATAACAAGGTCGCCGGAAACAAGGTTCTTTACCATGTCAGGGACATGTAATACATTAGTAAGAGTAACGTTCTTTCCCGAAGTAAACGAGAGTTCAACAGTGCCTTTCCAAATGACTTTGCTATGTTGACCGTTTGCAGAGACAACTTCGTTTCCTTCTCCACTAACCGGTTCATAAGTCTTGTAAAGATTTCTATCCTTACATATATGGACGGTTGCACCATTGTCGTACCACCATCCACTCCCAGTTTCAGCAACATCATTGGCGGCTTGCACTACAATCACAAGATTGTCATCGACCATATTTGCCTCCTTTTTCTGGTTCTGCTGTTGTTTCATTTTGAGACGACAGTCACGAGCAAAATGGCCGGGTTTGTCACAGAAGTAGCAATTGCCCTTCTTCTTACTCTTCTTGTTGGGATGATTCTTCTTCTTAAACTGGGTATCATTCTTAGGTTTCAAAGAATTTGGTGTCTCTACGCTATTTACCTTAGAATGGTTTTCAGACTGGGGACTATCCTTAAGTTCTCCTTTTACGAGAGTCCTCTTCTATGCGAAGATGACGCTGTAAGGCCTCTAAATCATAGTCAGTCTCAGCATGCTTAAGTTCAATTCCAGCATCCTTAAGATGATTAACAATGAGTAAAAATTCACTGACCTGGGAAATGACTGACTTAATGTCAACCATCTTAAAATCCATGAAGTTGCAAGTCAGAAATTTCTTGTTGCTTGCCTCAGAAATCTTGTATTTGTTGTCAAGCGCAGTCCACAATTCCTTTGCAGTCGCAATACTCCGATGTGCATTGTAAACAGAAGTTTCCAGGGCATTCAAAATATGACCACGACACATGAAATCATCTTCCGACGCTTCTTTCGTTTGTTGATCAATTCAGGAGTATCCTTGTCCGATGTTGCGAAGAATCGCCTCCAAACCATCTTCAAGTATGTACCACAACTTGATGGTGATCGGAAAAACTTCACAGTCTCTTGCCAACGAGTAAAATTTTCACCATCAAAACGTTCCAGACGAGTTAGGGTTTGGTTCATCACTTGCAGGGATTGTGCAGTAGCATTCGTAGTTGAAGATTCACCCTCCATTGCCAGAAATTATTTGTCTAAAACTGTTGGAAACTACTGGGATGCAATGGAGATGAAAAACAGAAACAGATTGTGGTTGTACTCTAAAACTTTCAAGGCTCTGGATGATTTCTTTTAGACAAATATTTCTACCCTCCCAACGAATTGGAGATTGCAACAGGGTATGTGAAATACTGCCTTCAGGATACAATGAAAGCCCTACAACCGGAAATTGGATTCAAGGTTTGCACCCCTTGACCCAATCAAGAACACATGTAAAACATATTCTGATGATGCTTTGTTTAAGAAAGAAAAACAGAAGAGATTTTCGATAGATATGAAAACGACTCTGAGAGATGCTACTTATAGAGGTTTTCACGTCTGTTGGAAACAGACAAGTTTCTCTTCACGAAACGTCAGGTCCCTTCATCAACAGACATTAATGGTGTCTGTTGGATTTAGAATTTTTTGGAAACGTTTTCTAACTGTCCAAACAGTTATGTATCAAAAAAATTCTTCCGGATACGCCCCCCAGGACCCCCCTTCGTAGCGCAATTGAAAATATTCCAACACTTTCCAACTATTTTCTCTTCTTATTCCATTATGCACACTAGTTCGAAGTTCAACTCTTTGATTTTCGGACGCATGTTGCTCTTCTATGAATTGAGCCATAGACATGTTTTGAGCCATTGAAAAATCTAAGAAAATAGGAAGAAGGTGTGAGCTAAAATGGAAAGGAATTTGGTATTTATAGGGGGGAGATTTATGGACGTTGGATCAGATTCTACGTAGACCGGTCTTATAAAAGCCGCTAACGGTTTACAGAACAACGAACTGTGTAGTCTCGACCGCTCGATAGAAACTTGACCTGGCCTGGCTAAGTGGCAAATTTGCCACTTAGCCAGACCAGTTTGCCGGCTCCATAGTGGGTACAAAAATGGCAAACTTGAGAGTTTTCCATGCCCATAAGAACTGGCCTTACAGTTTGATATCTGGTTTCTCATAACTAGGTCACGGGTTCAAGTCTTCAATTTTCGTAAGATTTCCGGTCAAGATTCGGATTTTGCAATCAAAAATTCATTTTGAGACACCGTCTAAGAATTTTTATTCATTGTTCGGCAATTTGGCAAAGGCAGAGTTTGGAGTCACATTGGTGGGTGGGTTAACAGTAACTAACTTTAAGACAAGGTAACGAGTTTTTGCAAATGCATATTTCCATTTGTTTCTACATCCTAATTTTTCAATTGGCACATTTGACAAGTGATAGCTAGCACAACACAGGCGATATATGTGTGCTCTTCTCCATGCCAATTCAATCTGATGCACAATCGCATCGAGGTAATAGCTAATTATGAGCTAATTTAACCAGTAAGAATCAAGCAAAAACAGCAAGTCATTTCATCTCTCAATCGCCTCACGTGAATATATGTATTTATATACAACAACTAATTAAAATTTTGGGAGATTTTCATTTAATTCGCAGGATAACAAAAAAAAATGAAAAGAGTTGCCCATTCTTGCAAAGCTGTATGTGCTCTCCTTCACATAATAGTATCGGACGCCCTGCTCATTATATGCACAAAGTTCTGCTGCCTCTGTTGAAAATTGATGTGCATCAAAACACATTAGGCGTATTTGTTACCTGGAAAGTGAACAGTTCGACTTTGCAATGGGGCTTATCACCATGAGCAACCCTTGACATGTCAATATTCTTACACAACACCGATACTGGAAATTTCGACGTCGCTACGGCTTCAGACTCTGCAATCTCGTTGCCTGCTGCACTACTACCACTAACACTGCTTCCAGAGGACGATGACCTGAAGTTGAATTTTATTTTGCCGCTTAAGATCACATCCAAATTCGTCATCATCCTGGTCTTGTTATCCTCGCTGCTCTCTAATAAATTTTTTCTCAACCTTTCGCCCTCCTCAATGTCCACTGCAGATTGAGACACGCCTGCCCGAATGTTCAGCACCGTCTTTGTTGGTGTTGTCAGGTTGCTGTTGCCTCTGTACGCTGTCGCAAGCTGACAGAATCCTCGTACCTCGCCATTACCCAACGTTACATTTCCAGATGACACGTAAACCATAAGAGAACTGTATGAGAAATCTATCTTCTCGTTTACGTTGGAAGCTACAATGGACAATTCGATATCTGTAGACAGGAGGTATTTCTGCTGGGACAACGAAGATGATGATGCAGCGGTGATATTGAATGTTGAGAAATCAAGCCTCTCGATACGGAAAACGGGCAGACGCGGTTGGAAATAGATCAAAAAAAGAGCAAATGCTACAGCCAGGATGAAGAATAAACACAACAATATAATGCACGTCCACAAACAACAGATGCAGCAACGAGATGACGGCGAGGAACACCAAAGGAACCGACTGCATCCACGTAAACCGCAACAACCACATCCGCGTATACGGCAACCACAATGTCTATTGCTGGTACTCGACGCTGATGTCCGGTGGTAACACCGGCTCGTGCCGCTTTTGTGCGGAGGAGAGTACTCGTAGCATTTATCGGTTTCAGAGAAGGAAACCCGGCGTGAAGGCTTTACAGATAATTTTGATGACAAACATGAAGGTTTCTTGGTTAAATGGCTGTTGTCACCGTCATGACATTCCGGAGGGTCTTGGGGAGGATAATGAGGTGTGATGACCGGAATATTCCTGTTGTTCGACGATGGTTTGGAGGTTGATGGATCCGCCATTCACTGATATGTTTTTTTATTTTCAAGCTTCTTCTCTTCCTCAGAATCTCCAGCCTCCCAAACCAGAATGCAGAGATCTCCTCTTCCTCTTCTCAGGAGATGGAGCAATTTTTGGGGGAAATCCTCATGTTTTGTATCAGCTAACACTATATTTAGGAGGGTCATTTCTAAAATTAGCAAATCACGAAACAAAATGAAAACAGAACATTGGGTGGGTGGGTGAATTTAGCACCTTGAAGCTGCGATGTCGCTGGCATTTCACAACCGTCACCGCCGTCTTCGATTGTAGAAGCTGCATTCTAAATATCATCATTCATTCATATAGAGAAGCCAGGAATTCATATTTTTTTTATTTTATTTTACTTTTCACTGTTAGAGTACACAATTAGTACTTACACTCCTGGAAACAGAACAATCTTGAGACTGATATTTTGAAAGGGACGAATGAGAAATTCTTCCCCGCAACCAAGAAAAAAATGAAAAAGACCAATTTATAAAGGGTTACAGCAGAAAACACTAACAGATGCATCTGGAGGAAGATAAAAAGCTATAAAGGGTCGAATGGTTCGGGAAGAGGTTCGAAAGGTTGATCAAATAATTCAGATCTATCATCCATGGTCTGAAGCCAATTTGTGTTCTTAAGGTCTTCTTTATGCAGAAGCATGTCATATCTAGAGCTGTCGTAGATATCAGGCTCACTAAGTTTTCCAGTAAAGCGACTGGCGATTTCTTCTGTTTCACCATCATGAGACATATCAAGGCAGGATACACTCCCATTGTCTGACATGGATGGTGCGTTAGAATGGCCAGGTGTTCTAACATTGCTGCTGTTAGTGGAACGTGGAGGATAAGAGTCTAATACACGAGTACCGCGCTGGAGTCCAACTCCACCTTTAGCCATGCCGGACCGCACACTCTGAGGAAAAACAGATATGCCTGACAGACTGCGACTGCCTCCTGTAGAACCGGCGCGAATATCCTACAACATTGCAGAAACAAGGAGAGAAAATAAGCAAGAAAGCGGTAACATAAAAAAATGGTATTGACAATTTGTTGAAGTGTACATACCATATGTCTGAGTGCCATGTCAATTGATTTCTTTGAGATTGTCCTTCCGAATCCAGTACTATCCGTTGACATTGAAGGTTTCAAAGGCCTCCGATTAGCTGCATCTGAGCTTGGTGACAGCTTCTGATTATCCGCTGCATTCACATGATGGTTCCCATTCACTTGGGGACGTCCTCTTGTGGGAGGTTCTGAAAGTCTTCCTCTTGTGGTTACGGGTGACGGTGATTGCCTCCGTGGAGGATTCGGATTTGGATTCATTAGCCCTGATGTTTCCGATTTTCTACTAGCAGCGAGACCAGTACCTGGTCTTGACCTACCAGCAGAAACAGGACGGTCTGGCATTGTTGTCCGTAGGTTTGGTGGGGTGTCAAGAGGGAAATCAGGTGGTACAATGGGTTGTTGCACGGATCGGGTACGTGGTGCAGGTGAGCTTCCACGAGATTGCACTGACAAACTCCGGCTATTAGTTAGTGGTGGTCCTACAGAGGCTGAACGACCTCTAACTTGTGGCGGACCTGGTGCTGGACTCCGGCGAGTGGGAGTTGAAGGGCGGGAATTTGACCGAGCTGCTATAGTATTTGAATTTGTAGAGATTTGTGTCCTTGAAGTTGGAGTTGAGGGTCTTGAATTTTGTGGGGTTTGGGGTTTTACAACAGGAGTGGTTGTTGTGCTTGTTCTGGATCTGGAAGGAGTTGATGGTCTTGATGTACGGGCACCTGGTGTAGATGGTCTAGATGTTGGAGGGGAAGGTCTTGCAGAAGCAGGTGGCAAGGATGAACGAGAACCTGGGGTGGATGGTCTAGAGATAGACGTGACCGACTGGGAGCTGGTGTTGAGGATGGAGGAAGGGGATTTATTGGCGGAAAAACAAGTGTAATTTGTTGTGGAGATGGATGAGCGGGTCACCGAACTACTTCTAGTTGGTCTTGAACCATAGCTGTTCTCTGGTTGTGCCACTGAAAGCTGAAATAACCAGAAATCAGAGGGTTTCACTAATATTTTGCAGAGATGCTTCAAAAGGTGTTTCTACCGGGATTAAGCCCTCGTGTAACTAAAATTACTAAATGGTAAAGATTGGGTGAAAGAAAAAAGTACCCTTGAAGCCTTGGTGGTAGAGGCTGATCTAACTGATGCAGTTCTTCTGGGACCAGCTGCAGCTGATCGAGGCTCATTGGCATCCAAAGAAGAAACAAGAGGAGTCCCCGGAGGAGTGAGAAGCCTATTGAGAAATTAGTACAAAAAAAAAAACAGCATCCATTTAGCATCATCATCAACTCCAGGTCTCAAAGCAAGGCGCATAACTAACTAGCAATGATTACCAACCACATATGCAGTCAGAAATGGTGTATTTGGACATTTGGAATCATTAGAATCAAAATCAAACAAATGACAGACAGAATATGATGGGACCACTCCAGAATTGAGTGGAAATTTGGGGATACTCTGTCTGTAATTCACTAGTACTAGACTAAAAAATTGGGGAATTGGGTTTCAATTAGATGTTTGGTTTTGGTTTCCCCAGTTAGAGTCAGATCTCAAAGTTAAGGAAAGACAATTTCATGGCACCAATTAGATTTTTGAAAGTATTTTTTTGATCAGTATGAAGTCAAGTAGTAGAGACCAAACAGAGAAATTTAATGAAAAAGAGAGGATTCTTAAAGAATTACCAATCATAATCGTGTTTTCCTGCTTCGCCATCATCATGGCTGTTGTTGTTGAAAAGATCGTCGATTCCAGAGCGAGATAATTTGACAGAATTAACCGAAAGTCTTCCCAATTTCATTGAAACTGCTGCTGCTGCTGCTGCAAAGTAAGCAATGAGTTGTATGATCATGAGTTAGCGATACAATTAAACAGTTGAATGTATGTAGACAATAATAAAAAAGGAATTGATTGAATCTGTGAGTGAGATCCCTGTCTCCCTCTAGAATCAATAAATAAAAATTTGGTTGCTGTACTGGTAGTTAGCTGAAAATGAACAATAATAATAATTTATTTAAAAAGAAGAAAGAATGAGTAGTACCAGCTGCTGCTGAGGATGAGGAGTCAGATTCATCAGAAGAATAGGAATTGAAGATCCTTCGATTCCTAGAGAAGAGATCCAAATTCTCATCTGTAGTAGTAGTAGTAGTACTAGTACGGTGTTGTCCTCCTGATCCTCTTGAATTGGAAGAAGGAGGAGGAGACATCAAAGAAGAGATCCCTACCCTCCTCTGATTCATGATGATGATGAACTGATAATCAAAATTCACGAAATTGAAGATGATCTTCCTTATCCTCCACCATTTGACTTAATAAAGAAGAAGCATAGACTGAGTCATGGATAGAGATGACGAAGAATTGGACAGAGAGACAGACAATGTAGTAGTATAATCACGGGGATAGAGAGTTGAAAAATTGAGTTTGATATTTTCTTTCTTCTTCCACAATACTAGTAGTAGAAGAAGAATTCAGGTCCAGAAAGAAAGAGAGAGAGAGAGTTACTTTGTAACAGCTTTTCTTCTTTCTGGTTGTTGTTAATTAATAATAATTGTTTATGTGGAGGATGTTATTAAATTCACTTTTGGTTAATTACCCAAACCAAATATTAAATGAATAATACTAGCACCAGTAATAATTAATTATGGGCCATCAATTATCAATCAAGAGTCAAGACTGGACAACTAACTACTACTCAAGGAAAAGAAGAAGAAGAAGAAGAGATGTACACTACACTACAGTGAAATAGAAGAAGGAATCAAGGAAAGAAAGATAGACAGGTAATAATGGATGTTAGGCTTTTGAAGTAGAATCTAGAAAGTTTGTCATGATGAGCTGTGGGTAATATTCTCTAGTACTTTGCTTTGCTTCTTCAGTTAACTTTCTCTCTATTTTTTCTTTTTTTTCATATTTTTGTTTGTAAATTGCAGATGATGTTGGGTGGGGGGTGTAGGGTCCGTTTGGTGTTTCAACCTCGTAAAACTTTTGGTTTTCTTTTTCGTTTCTATTTCTTTTGATTTCACGATGTTGAGCTGCTCATGATACATCCATCCATCCATCCATCCATCCAACTATAATAATAAAATATAGATACCAACAAGTCTCATGGTATGGTATGGTATGTGTGTAGGACTCACAGGATGGACCATTTTTCATCGCCATCAGCATTTACATTTCACACGAATCGTATTGACCAGACTGACATGGTCAACACAGGAGCCCTACGAGGGAGGAAGTAACTTCCTTCCCTTCATTACTCCTCCTCCTCCTCCAAACTCTTCGATTGCCCATCCAGTCCAAACTTTGACTCTCTTGCTTGCCTAGTTGGCTTGGTGGTCTAGTGTACAGTTTAGTAATTAATCTGTCAAGAGGATTAGCACCCCATCCATCCATCCAGCCAGCTCCCTCTAGCCAGGACTTAGACTAGGAGGAATATCTAGGAATTGCTGTGGAACATTCATTTCACTTCACCCACCACTCCCCCACTTTGGGACTACTGTTAACTACTCCCTTTGTCCCTATTATATAGGCGGATTTCCAATTCCAATAAGATTTTTGACATAAATACTCTTATTTATGATGTATGGGAAATTGTAGTGAGAATAAGACAAAGGGTAAAAACAGAAAAAAAAACATGAAAATTTATGAAAACCAACGGAGGGAGTATTAATCAATTTTCTTAATTGAAGATCCTAATTATTCTATTCTATTCTATTCTATTCTTTTACCTCATCACCATGCCTAAAGCTAAAATATATTATTTTCAGGATCTGGAGGGAGTATTAATCAATAATAGTACTAAACAAACATTTACACATTCTGAAACAGATCCCTAATTATTCTATTCTATTCTATTCTTTTACCTCATCACACATGCCTAAAGCTAAAGAGTACTACTGTCTGTCACATTTTCAGGATCTGAATAAATTCCATATCTAAGCTAAGTTCTGTGTATCATTATACTAGTACAGTACTACAAAGATTTCCAGAGCACAAAGGATCCATCACAATTACTACACCCTCCCTACTTCACAAACTAACTCTGGGAAGCTTTGTTTTTCAAATAAGCAAAGCAGCTTAACAACAAACAAAATACTATCACTCCTAGCTCTTCTTACTTCTCACACAACACAAGTGGACTGGTAGAGTATAAGAAAGAAAAAAACAAAAACTGAACAAGGAATAACATAACAAACACAATCATGAAGCTCTAAGATTTTACGGGTGTCTAGAAAGATTTTCTAGGAGCATGTAGCCTGTTTTATTCAATTGGAACCAAACAAGCTGCCAAAACCTGTTTAATATCTCACCAAGAAGCAGAAGGGACATGTGTTTGTTTGGTATCTTCCATCACTACCACTTTCACAAAAAACAGAAGTAGCCTTGGGTGTATTTTTGCTGTAAGTGTCATATGAAAAAGAACCCCAGGAAGGAACAGATAGATGGGGAACGTACACAAACGGGTAACAGGACACAACAAAACAGTATGTATAAACTCTACCTTTTCTCCAATTGCTCAATCTCCTCCCGGTTTTTTCTCTCTGCCTCCTCCAGTTTCCTTTCTGCTTCCTCCAGTTCCCGCTCTTCATCCTCTTCCTCTTCCTTCTCGTCAAGTTCCTCAAACTCTTTGGTAGCTGCCATAGCTTTCACTATGGGATCTCTAAGTTCAGATATTAAACCACCACCTACCTTGTACTCTTCTTCGTCACCGATCAAGAAAAAACGCTGATCAGGTCCTGTGCTCATTGGAACATCAACCGCTAGCAGCTTCATGTCATACTGCACATTACACAATGAAAACAACACCCTTTCAGCTCACTAACATTGGAACCAAAGATAATCCTAACCCTCTTCCCCTGTTATGAGGTATGGACCATCATCATCAATGTCAGCACTTACAGCACAGGGATTTAATTGACAGGACTGACATAGTCAACACAGGACGAGGAAGACAACAGAGATAACCTCTAAATAGATAGATAGATACATAGTAGCATAATAGCTGAAAATTAGTAGTAGCATAGTAGCCGAAAAGATAGATACTGCTCTTTATAATACTACTTTTAGGTTACTATACTACTATCCATCTCTCTGGCTACGTATTGTTGTGGAACATTCATTTTGCCCCGATTTCCCCACCCCCACTTGTGATATAACACTATAAATAAACAAACATTAATACATTCAGACACAGATCCTTGATTATTCTTTTAGCTGACCACACCTAAAGTAACTATCTCTCTATACTTGTCAAGTTTTGAGCGACAGTGCTACGTATCCCCCAAATATATCCCCCAATATCCCCCAATAGATGGCACATTCTAGCCCCTTGATCCCCACCCTTTGAGATTAGCAGGGGGTCCCATTTGTGTGGCATGAACCACTACTTCAATGACACGTAACGGGGGACAACTTTGGGGGATGGTTTTTGGGGGATGCTTAGCATTTTCGCATTTTGAGAAATCTGGTCCTCTACTAGTACCTTACTTAACAAACTGTGGGAAGGTTTGTTCCTGAGCCTGTTATGCGGTATATGTATGTAAAGAGATTGGTTCATTAATAACTATGTAGAGAAGGGGAACAGCACAAACCTGGCCATTTTTCTTCTTGACTTCAACACTTACAAGACCCTTTCTTTCCGAGCCTCGTATAGGGAAAATGAGGAAACACCTCTTGCCGCCAATCTTAGGCTTGAAGCTCTTCAACCTAAGCCCACCTGATGACATCACATACGCTCTCACATCAGTGCCTGACAGTGGGGCACCCATGACCTCAAGGATTCCTGCAGATGTGTTCAGCTTCCTCATTGCTATCCTATATACCACATCAGGATTTATGGTGAATCTTGAACGCACATACAGACCCTATAATCAACAGAAAAGAATAAATCATTCTACAACAAATATCTCAACAAATGCTTACAAGGAAAGGAGCATAATTGGAATCACGTCAAAAAAATGAGAAACTGTGTTCAGCTTCAGTTAATCATCATTTTATGTCTTTGAATCCAACTGAGTGTACCTCGTTACCTATGCCTTTGGGTTCGGATATATATGCTATGGTTAGCACGTTAACATGTACTCCAGTTCAGGCCAGTCATCATAATTCTACTCTCCTGTTGAGTCAACAGCCTCTTATTCTACAACATTATCCATTCATCAAAAATCTGAGTAACAACTCAGGATGGTGCCAGTGATTTTGATCAGACTGTTAGGTTCCAACTCTCTAGATTTTTGTATATTAGTTGACACTACAGTATGAATCACAACACCAGATTCAACCTACCAGCACAAGGTCTACAAGCAAGACTGGGATAAAGCAACACCCAGGAAGGAGGAAGTAACTGAATCAGCCAAAAAATTACTTGCGGTAAATTGGGTAAATGATACTCTATATCGATCAAGGATACAGATACCAGAGGACTCAAATTCATAACATTTAGTCTTCCTTTTGCATCAACTATAAAAAGGTGAATTATATATTCGAAGTTCTAACCATTGGATCATCCAAGGTCTTAAAAAACGTCCCAGGCGAGGAGTTTATCGTGGGAAAGGCGACACTGCTACGTATCAAAAAAATGAGAAACTGTGAAAGAAGCAATTGCCGCTAATCATCATTTTATGTCTTCGAACCCAACCGAGTGTACCTAGTTATGCCTTTGGGTTTGGATATATGCTACGGTTAGCACGTTAACATGTACTCTAGTTCAGGTCAGTCATCATAATTCTATTCTCCTATTGTCTTATTCTGCAACACTACTAATTCATCAAAAATCTGAGTTACAACTCAGGATGGTGCCAATATACTTGAGTAGGATTTTGTTCAGACTGTTAGGTTCCGATTCTCTAGATTTTTGTATATTAGTTGACACTACGGTATGAATCACAACACCAGATTCAACCTACCAAGCAAGACGAAATAAAGCAACACCGTGGAAGGAGGAAGTAACTGGTTCAATAAAAAAATTATTTATGGTAAATTGGGTAAATACAAATACAGAGGACTCATATTCATACCATTTACTCTTTCTTTTGCATCAACTATGAAAAGGTGAATTACATATTCTAAGTTTTAACCATTGGATCATCCAAGGTCTTAAAAAACGGCAGAGGAAAGGCGTTTCTCGTGGGAAAGGCGAGGCATTGCCTCAATACGGCCTCAAGGCATTGCCTCGCATTGCTTACACAAAATGCTAAACAAACTAAGCCAACTATCAATACTCTACAAAGTATATGAAATTAACAAGTCATCAATTAGCCTCACTTGAGCATGCTAATCTACTTCCCTAAATCAATGCTAATCTACTTCTCTTAAAACTGTAGTAACCTCCGGTCCTCCACTTTTTGTAATCTTCTCTTCACACTTGACACTTGTATTTACACAGCATATATATCTACACTCTACAGATTGATCTTAGAGGCAATTTCGAAAGCATTCAAGAGGAATTCCCCCACCCAGACACCCACCTCACATACGCCTTCAGGAGTGGTTTGAAAACCAAGCCCAGGAGGTGTAAGTACTAAGGCAGAAATTGACCTTACAGGGAGCAAAAAGGCACGCATCAAAAAGCATTTTAAACAATGGGATCATCTTCTTATGGTACAAACAACAGAACTAGCAAGCAGATCAACATTAAGATATACGCAGCAGCTCAATAAGGTCATTGCAACAAAGAGGGGATACTATGAGCTAATTGTCCAATGCGATATTTTGGGTCACCTCTTTTGACTTCAGATGGGAAAATACCAAGCATTATTATCAAGTGAACGTATGCCTTCGCAACAATCTAAAAGTAGGGATTATTACAGGGACTCCTAGATATAACAATGCCGGTGAATTAAGAATGCAGATTGATCATATGATGTTGTGAACCTATTTACCAAATGTTATTCATGTATTTGTCTCACTTCCACAACATTTATATCTTCCTAACTCTACAGAATTCTCCATTTTGCAATTCACCATTAAAGCTACAAGCATCTTGCACTCTAAATTCAAGCAAATTATAAGCATTCTCCACAGCTAAAGGCAATTATAAGCGTTCTCCACAACTAAAGGCAATTATAAGCAAGCATGAATTAATATTAACAAGAGTAATGGAGGACGAATTACTCACAAGGAAAGCAACCATGGCAGACGAAAGAGCAAGAAATCCATACTTAGCCATTCCTTCAGAGAAACCAATAAAAGTGTCTGCAATCCCAAACATAACTCTCCATAGAATAAGGCAAAGTCCAAAAGCACCAGCACCAAGAATAGAGAGATAATTCCTTCTCCAGAATGCCTCAACATGAAGACCAACCGCTTCTCGAGAGCTCACAATCGTAGACCTTACAAAATTCATTGGTTTACCAGCTAATGACTTGGTGAGATTGACCTTATTCACACTATTACCACCACCAGATTTGATAGACATGAACCGCCTAGTGTTATTACCCAAACCTAATGGAACCCCAACCCCATTATTACTAACCAGCTTTCTGTGATGAAACCCTAATTGTTGAGTAGAATGTTTTTTAAGGAACATTTCAGACAAGATTGTTTTAGTTGAAGGCAATTTGGATACTGGGTTTCGATTGAATATGTATTCATGGAAAGGCAATTTAGAAATTGGATTCACAGATGATGATGAAGTGTGAATCCTCCTAGTAATGATGTTATTAATAAGATTGGGTTTAACAGTAGATGATGATGATGATGATGAAGAGATGATTTGTGAGAGAGAAGATGATCTTACCACTCTTGTTTGAAAAACAGCTTCAGCAATTCTTCTGCCATGATTTGCCATTTCTATTCTCCTCTTCAATAACAAATTCGAATCAAGAAATCAAGTGTGGAGTGGTGAGAGAAATCAACATCAGCTCAATTGTTTTTCCTTTTCTTGACCTAAAATTTCAACTCTCTTGGAGAGGAAGAAGAAAACAAAGCTATGTAATGAGAGCGGTCAAGAGGGAGTGCGCTTATCCATTTTAAGGCTACAAAGTAGTAAAAAATTTGGAAGGGGCTGCCCAAGGGTGTGGTGAGTCAACCGACTCAGTGAACCACGGCAGTTTTCCGGAAAAGTTAGTATGTGCTCAATTTGTTGTTATTTGAGTTTTGTGTAGTAAAAACCACCGGAGAAAAAACAATATTGGTAAATCACATCTCCCTTATAAAGCACAGTTTGGCTAACTTAGCCTATCTGAGTGGTGGTCCAAATTCGTTCTCGCAAAAGATAAATTTACGGCTGAGAGATGATGTTGAAGCATGCTCCATACTTCTGTCTACACGTGGGTCAAAGTGATGTTTCCCCTCCCCACTAATGAGCAAACGAAGAGACAGAGAGAAATTTTAAACGATAGTTGGCTGAGCTCCAAAGGAAAAACCCTAAATCTGAAAGAAAAAAATTACTGCTCAAACTAAAATCTCCTATTCATAATGTCAAATGTATTTGCATTGAAATGGAGTCGAAAAAGATTAAGGGTATCAGAAACAATGATAGTTGGTGATTTTCTACTTTCTTTGTTCTCTCGGTCTTCTACCAACAAATCCTAGATCTCTGATCAATCAAACTAATCTGAGGTGCGAATTTGTGGGAAAGCCCTTTATTTTTTTTTATTTCTTTTAATGTATGATTTTTAGAATTCACGGTATTATCTGATTAAGGGTTTATGATGTTTAAATTAAAAGTATTATTTATTTATTTTTGTTGACAGCATCAAGGCTACTCAACCTCTTCCTCTTGATTTACTACTAATTCGTTGCCCGAGTTTGAAACTAATTCTAATCATCTTCAATGCCCACGAAAATTTTCCCAGTAGTCATACGAATCAATCAACTCTCATCGTCAATTTGTATTGTTGTTCATACAGTGGGAATGCAAGCAACTTTTTATCATAAAGCTTTAAAAACTACAAGGGTCATAGTGATAAATCTTATGTTATTTTTTGATTGCGTTGTTTTTATCGCCATGGATTTATGAAAGTTTTTGTATGTGCTGATTGAAGATGAATTTAGATGGAAAAAATTGTTCCAGGTATCATATGAATTGGTGCTATTAATCTGTTTGGTAAAAGGTTTAAACCAATGTAAAGAACTATCACCCACTAAGTGATCATTCCAACCTAAGAAATACTAAGTACTGCTTAATTTGTCATCTGTAAAGACAGCCTGACATCAGTATGTTGTATTTTGAATACATGCATATTTCAGGTTTACATGATTTGATTGAATTAAGATTTATGAGTTAACAGTACTTGGTTGAAATTATGGCTATTTTGTACATTTTCTAGCTCATTAAATTTGTTTACTTTGTTCTTATGTAGGCAGCTGGTGCATTGTCGAAAAAAATTCGTAAGCAAACTCATTTTTCCATAGTCATTGTTCTTAATTTTTGCTTTAATTTCCCAATTAATGATATGTAGGAATTTGAGTGTTAGTTTAATGTAAGTCTATAATTTCGGATGTTTTCTTAAACAACTACCGGAATATGTTGAGATTATACAACACCCAGTGAAATAGTTAAAAAAATATTTGGGTGTCGGGGCATATGCTTGGTTACAGATAAATCAATGGTTGATGTGATGTTCTCATGAAACACATAAATTTACACCCGCTCATATTATTTCCTGTGCGTGAAATTATTACATCCCCTTAGAATGCTTCGGTTTCCCTCCATTGAAGATGGAACGATCAGTGAAGAGAAGCTCTTTCTTTGTACAAAGAGCTTGATTCAAAAGTTGGAACAGGTTCGTTTTTCTTCGATTTACAAAAAACACCGACTTTATTTTTATTTTCTTGATTTAGTTTTCTGTTATTTATAGAACTTAGGGTTTTCATATTTTGGAATTTGTTGAAAATCAGTCAGGACGAAAGTGGAGCGAGTTTGATCCGACTAATAAAATTCTCCTTATTTGTTCATACATGATTATTTTGTATTTTTTTTTCCTTTCACTAATTATAGGGTCAAACTGTAGGTTAATATTTACCCCTAAGTTTGATACACGTATGGAGTTTCACATAGCACTGTTGTTGGGACATTGCTCACGAAACAATGAGGATATTTATTTGAATTAGTATGTATAGGGGCTGTTTGGTAACCATTATTTTAATTGATTATCATCCCATAATCCATTATGCAGATTATAATGGATTCTATATGCGTTTGGTAATCATTATAATAATTGCTTATTTTAATCATAATTGAAAAAATCCATTATTTCCATAAACAGAAAAAAGTTGTTTTGAAAATTTATTATAATCAATAATTTTTTTTAAGAAACTCAAATTGAATTTTTTCTTCTTATTTTCTCTAAACTATCAAGAGAGGGACAAAAAAACAACATAGAACTAGAAAATATCCTAGATCATTTTACGTTCCTCTCCTTTTTGAGGTCATCATTCCAAGATAATCAATTATTTGAAAAAAGTGTTTGGAAAAATTTATTTTGAAAATGATTATATCAAAATTATTTATCAATTTATGATTATCTATAATCGTAAATAGATAATCATAAATTTTACCAAACAAGGCCATAGTAACTGTATTATTTGTATTTATGGATCTTTATCCAACTATTCATAGTGTTTTTTTGTTGAATTAGTTAAGCCAAGTGTTCAATTGGTGCTTCTTTTACGAAACTTATTGTTCACTAAGATCCGTGCATACATATCTTAGGATGATACTGTTTGCATGTTTAACCCGCATAATTATGTTGTACTGACTTGATTCACTGTTTTGTATTATTATGATACACTGTTTTGAAAGTATGCATTTATCGAGCTTTTGACGACTGCAAACTCAGCTTATAATATAACTCTAAATGCAAGAGCTATATGTGATGTCCAGATTTGCATTTTAGTACATTTTAATTCCTTAACAAATATTGGTTGCGAGAGTTAAGTTATGTACGTTTTTTGATGGATGCTCTACCCACTTAGAGTTAAGGAATTGGACACTACTAATTGAATTTGATATTTTATCCACATCGTTTTTTGGTGGAGGTTCTACCCCACTGACGTTGTAGCAATGAAGGAAAGGTTTTTATCTAGATTTATGTACCACGGTGTTTGAGGTTATTTGTACTAAATTTAGGCTAGCTGTATTAATCTTGACAAATCCTTTTCCATTGTACTCTGAGTATGTTTTTATTCATATTTGATATGTTTATTCTTTCTAGATATGTAGTGAGTTCTGTTGTAGTTATATTATTTTTTCCTAAACCGAGATGCTTATCCATAAACCCCCAACACCATGCCTATATCTTGCTTTGATTTCCCTAAGTGATGTTGTTGTTGTTTTGCTTGCAGGTACCCATATGCAAGACCCCTGCGATATATTATATATTACCCATAAAGAAAGGTGTAATTCCCTTACCTATTTTCGATGTCGGCATTCAGAAATCCATTTACCAGCTTCTATCTACCAAATGGGATCCAGCCAACTAGGTTAGTTTTGCACATGCCTTTCATATATTTGTACCCAAGTTATCCCTGAAGAAAGGACTCTTTCTGGATTTCCTGATTAAAATTTAACCTGGAACATGCACACCACTAATGTGATCACGTGTAACGCCACCGCCACCTATCCCCCCCCTTTCTTTTTCCTTCTCCTTTTTTATATCTTTCCTGACCTAAATGTAGCAAGAAAGTTGTGGGTGACATTTGGTGCATTAAATGAGAAACAAAAGTTGAGATGCCTATATAGGTAGTCTCCCTGCACTCTAGATTTCCTAATTCGAGTAATTTCAAAACCATATATCTCTTTGTTTTTTTATTGACATTTTCATCCATTGAAGTCGAAGACAACAGCGGCTCTGCCATCTTTCTTGTTGTTGATAGCGAGGTCTAGAAAACGGTACAACACACCGCATCTGAACTCTTGAGCGGGTTATAGGTAACCTAACTTTCCATATATTCCCTGATTACACTTGAATACTAGCCTATGTGTTAACCAGTGTACGCCAACCTCACTCCACAATTTTGCAGGCTATTGCAAAAGAGGCGGAGATGCCTGGATTCTTGCAGATCCTCAATGATGATGTGGTTTTCAAATTTGCTCTAGATTCTTTCAACATGCAGCGGAAAGTATCTACCTGTGCCACTCGATGAAGCTGACTAGAACATTGAGTTCTAGGTACATGCTTATTAAGGTTTCAGTTCTTATTGTGCTTCAGGCTTACTTTGATTGGTTCAGTTTTCTTCCCTTTTCAGCAGAAACCGGTGTTATATGTTTTCAATTGTTTTTATCCTCTATTACCATATTCTGTCGCACAATAGTGGATTAAGTTTTTTTGAATGTTAAAGAATGTCAGTTATGAACCCCTTTTTAGTATTTTACATGGTTAATATATCTCATATTTCTATGTATTAGACAACCCCCTGCGGTTCTTCATTATTTAGGGGCAGGTTTTGGCTCCCGGTGAATTAGCCTTTCCACCTTACGTTGATGCGAGATTTGTTTTTGCTGTAAAATTTGCTACAACATTGGTTTTACATTTTTTAGAAGTATAATATATTAAGAAAGGTCATGTACTATTGTGGTGATTTTGCCAAGGGATCACCGTTAAGTATGATAAAAGGTCATCATTGTTTGCTTACTGACCTAAAAACACACAACATTTCAACCAAAATTTTGTGGCTGAATGTATTGGTGTATTTGTCTCTTTGTTGTTTTATAATTTTTTGAAGTCATAAAGATGTGTGGAGTGAGGATAAGGACATGTTAATTAACCAACACCTCAAAAACATTTAGATTCGGATCGACTTAATCGATGTTTCACGAACATTTATGACATGTATGAACTGGTGGATATATTTGAAAGATATATCATTTCCCGTGCCGTTACGGCACGGGTTAAGCCCTAGTGTAATATAAAAGGACGTTTTTGATTGTCTTATATGGAAATAGTTAGACAAGGTATTTGGGAAGAATATCTTCCACAGTAAAAATATGGAGATATGACAGATATTTATATTGATTAAAACACTGCAAAGTAACGCAGTTATAGTTACAGACTTAATCAAAACAAAGACTTTAACAGATTCAAAAATTGAACGTAAAGGTAGCCTAATATCTCTTCCTTGTTACTCACTCTTCTGACTATCTCTTTGAGTCTCATCTTCACAGTCAATGTTAACATGGTTAATATCCCCCTCAAGTTGTACTGGAGCTTGTGGATGTGCAACTTGGAACGTAAACTTTGAAATCTAGGTGCTGCCAAACCCTTCGTAAATATATTTGCTATTTGATCACGAGTGCTAATAAATTTTACATTGAGTTGCTTGTTGGCAACTCGTTCGCGCACAAAGTGATAGTCTATCTCTAGGTGCTTTGTTCTTGCGTGAAACACCGGATTTGCTGTCAAATACGTAGCCCCCAAATTATCACACCACAGTAATGGAGTTGTCGACTGTACCCCCAATTCTTTTAGAAGAGATTGAATCCAAATTATTTCTGACGTAGCAATTGCAACACCTCTATCCAGCCTTTGTACTTTACTTGGAGACTGTTTTTTTTTCTTACGTGCACTCTAAGAGACTAAGTTGCCACCGAAATAAATGCAGTAACCACTGGTGGAGCGTCTGTCATCCAAGCTGCCTGCCCAATCTGCATCTGAGTATGCATGAAGTAAATAATATTTATGTGCCATCAGATTAAGTCCATAATCCACAGTACTCTTTAAATAACGAAGAATTCTTTTAACAAGTTCCCAGTGCTCAACGTAGGGATCGTGCATATACTGACACACTTTATTTACTGCAACAGAGATGTCAGGCCTGGTTATATGCAAATACTGCAATGCACCCACCACACTGCGGTATAGAGTTGCATCATGGAATTTCTCACTTCCTCCTCTCTGAATTTTCACATTTGCAGCTAATGGTGTGCAGATCGGCTTGACTCCGTCCATTTGGTGTACTTGAGAAGATCAGATACATGTTTTCTTTGAGTGAGAAGAAAATTATCACCTTGGTGCAACACTTCCACACCTAAGAAGAAAGACAGATTACCCATGTCTTTTATTCCAAATTCTTTCCCAAGAGTATCTATGAGTTGTTGCACTGTTTCTGCATTAGAACCTATGAAAATAATGTCATCTACGTATACAAGCACATAAGTAATTAAGTCACCATTATGGAGAACAAATAATGAGTTGTCAGCAACTGAAGCCTTGAAGCCAATTTTCAACAGAAAAGTGCTTAGCCTTGAAAACCAAGCACGAGATGCCTGCTTAAGACCATATAGTGACTTATGTAGCTTGCATACATGGTTTGGATAGTTAGGATCCACATACCCTGCTGGATGCTTAATGTACATGTCTTCCTCCAATTGTCCATGCAAGAATGCATTTTCCACATCTAACTTCTTTATCTCCCAGTGATTCATAACAGCAATAGAAAAAACCAAGCAAATTGTGCATGGCTTGATTACATGACTGAAGGTCTCACCATAATCAATTCCTTGTTGCTGGTTAAACCCCTTGGAAACTAATCGTGCTTTATGACGCTCTATTGTGCCATCTGGATTTATTTTAACCCTGAACACCCATTTTGATCCAACAACATTCATTGCATCTTCATACTTAACCAGAGAGTATGTCCCATTATCAATAAGAGCATGAATTTGAACATCCATAGCTGAACGCCACTTACAATTACTACTTAGAAAATATATGAGACTTACTGCAAGCCTTGACTCAGAAGGAAAGAATAACAATGTGTTAATGTATCTACATATGAAAGTAATGGCAGCGATCAAACCAAGAACCAATACATGGGTGTAGCCATAAAAGTAAGAAAGGAACAAAGACGGACATTTATTTTAGTAGGGAAAATTTCATTGATGAAAGTTTTGCATGAAACAATACTTTAAGTGTCCGCAGGCTGCTTTAAAATCTTGGAACTTGCAACATTAACACAATTGAAAAATATAGTTGACTCATATATCTAGCATTATCCTTACATAAAGTTAAATTAATTAACATTTCCGAACTACCACAAGAATTGTCAAAATGAAAGGAAACTAATTTATAAATAATCTAAAACTAAATTTTTCGTTTGAAAAAGTTACAACGTCCTATCAAAATAATGTGAACTAGTTTCCACGCTTAATATAAGTAAGCGAGAATTAAAAAAAAACGCATACCATGTATTATAGGCTAATCTAGATTCATAGGTGTGCTAAATATAACTTTTGGGGTAACTATAAGGGCTCAAAATAATTTCCAAAATTTTTGGGGTGGGCTCCTAGCTTCCCCTGTTTCCGTCGTTGAGTAGTGGTAAAACTATACTAGTATGAGAGTGGCAGCTGTAATTCCAAACATTAACACAACCTGCAAGATGTGTAACAATGGACAAGAAACCTTAACTCACTTATTTCTGGAATGCAATTTTGTTGTCTAGGCGTGGATACACCTAAACTTTGATATGCAGTTTATTTGTAATGGTACTGCTACTTTTCATGATTGGTTGAATAATTTCTTTGAAAACCTTAATAGAGGAAATTATGGTATAGAATGGCAGGTTTTATGTAGTGTCACTATTTGGCATATTTGGAAGACGGGATACAAAATAACTTTTGAAAAAGAAAGCCAAAATTGTACTATTATAGCCAATAATATTGTAAAATATGTGAACATCTACTTGACATTGAATAAACATGGGCACAACATAATGCAAACTCTATATTATAACCCCTTGAATGATGAAATGCTGAAAGTTACCAAGACTGAGGACAGACCAAAACAAATGGATATACAAATCAGCATAGCTATAACTATGATGAATTGTGATGCTAAGTCGGGAATATGGATAACTTTGTGTGATTTCACTGGAAATACCAGAGAATCCAAGGGAGTGTATTCTACAGCAACAACAACAGAGCAACTAGAGATAGAAGGGGCTAAAATAGCTTTAAAATGGTCTACAAAGTGGAGTGGACATACGATTACCTTCAGAAGTAATTCAGAACCTATTCTTTTGTTGATTATAGGGAAGTATGCAAAAGCAAGACAACAAAGATACAAGGTCAATGGGGATTTTTGCAAAAACACTAAATTTGACATCAATTTCATAGTTAACTCTTTTGCTCTAGTTAAGAGATCAACTTTAATTTGGGCATCTCATATTTTAGCTTTTTATAACAAATTCTTAATTAATCATGCTTGGATAGGCTATGCCTTGTGGGCAATCTTAACTTTTTTGAATATTGAGAATTGGAATCAATATGTAATGGTTCACATGACCTTAAACTATGGAAATCATAGAACTCCATCTTATGTAACATGAGGGAAACCTCCTTTTCTATAAAAATAAAATAAAGCAGAAGCTTAACATCATTTTTATTTTATTTTTCTATGGACCTTCTGAATCTAACTGAAATTAACTAACTTATATGGACCTGGCTCCATGTACCTTTTTTTTTTTTAAAGTTATGCCTAACTTAACTGACTCAACAATATACAAGCCAGTCGCTTGGTCATATGAATCAGTAGCATTTTGTTTCCTAACTAAAATGGATCTAAGTCAAGGATTTGATTTGAGATAAAAGAATTAAATCATTTTACCCATGTATGAAATTTGGCTTCATCCATCGACCCAGTGTAGGGGTTTAGCTACTCATATTGTAGACACGCTCAAAATGGATTTTTATTACTCAAATGTGCTTACAAATGATGAAAAATGAGAGAAATCAAAATAAATTAGGAATTTGCAACGCACAAAAAACGTTACAAATCCACTGTTACAATGTACGATACTTGAAATGTAATCTGTATTCATTATTCAACCGTTCGGAAAGCTTTTTGCAAAACCGTGAATAAACCACGGTTTATTAACGACAGGCTTTCACAGCCTTATGTTCTTCGTTCTTGGAACAGCAGCAGCAGAAATTTCTGCCCTTTGATTCTCTCGTCTCTCTGACCTCCCCCCAACTCTCGATACCCCTACTACAACATCCCAGCAGCTCTTTTATACTCTTCAGCAAACAAATATTTTCGGTTCAATGCAAAATATTCTTTCTTCAATTCATTATTCTCTACTGCCATTACACGGGATTTGTTTCCATGTTTATCTTCTTCTCGTGATCAAGAAGTCCACACACGTCTCTTGGTTGAGCTAAAATCTATCCGCCACACGCTACCACCAAGAATATCTCAACAAAATACCAAAAAATATCTCTCGAGAATATTATTTCACTTGTTTCAACCAATCTCCACGTTGCAGCCATATTTTATCAATTCCAACACATACCTTCCCCTGTTTGAATGAAACAGGTCATTCTCGCAACCAATTCCACCAAAAATACGATTAAATTTCAACCAAATCACTTCCACAAATACGCGCAGATACTGATCAAACCGTGAACCCCGATTTCTTTAAACCCGATTATCCAACCAATTACGAACGAGTAAAAGACGATTACCATCCCTGTTAAGCCTTAACGAGACTCATCCAAGAATTTTCAGCGATTTAATCTCATTAAAACTTCTTCAAATTGTCAACCCTAATTCGCTCAAGAACAAACTTTCCCGCCAAAATCTGTTCTTCCCGTTTTCATCAATGGTGATTATCCACCAAATTTAATCAAATCGGAGAACATTACCATCTCTATTTGGACCCTAGAAACAAACCCATTTGATTTCATCGCTTTAATCTCAGCCAAACACCTCCAAATCTTCAACCCTAAATCTGCACCCATTTTCCCGCCAAAATTTGAAATTCAAACGAAGAAGATGACTGCCCCTTATCCAATCCGGGAGTGCGAATAGTAATTAGGGTGTAAATAGAAATTCCTGGGGTGTGAATAACCACAGGTTCCAAATAACAAAGAAGGTGCCCCTTAGCAACTGGGTGACCCTTAGTAATTGAGGTACCCCTTAGCCAACAATGAGAGTCCGTATAACAAATGTCCTCCAGAGGTGCCTTTAACAGTTTTTCGAGCCGATTCTTCTAAAAACATTTATTTCTTAAAAATACCTACAAGGAAGTTTATTAGTGATAAAATTGAGACCTAGCTAATATAAATATGGGTATAAAATGGTGCACTTACATGCTTATCAACACCCCCACACTTATATTTTGCTAGTCGAAAACAAAGCAAAACAAGAAAATTGACCAGCTACACGGCTAGTCATGGAGAGACGTACGCATAAACAGCTAGACGGAACCACTAAACAGTGGTCTAGAGATGTCTGCTACACAGCTAGACCGATCTGTTAAACAACGAGATCGAGACATGTCTGCTAAACAATGAGACGAATCCACTAAACAGTGGATAGAGATGTCTGCTAAATGACTAGACAGAAAGACCCTTAATAATGGTCATATGATGCAAAAAATAAAATAAAAAATTAGACCCGCTCAACAGCTGGTCATATCATGCAAAAATTTTTTTTTTTTTTTTTTTTTTTAAAAGACCCGCTACACAGGTGGTCATAATAATTTTTTTGAGACCGCTCCACAATTTGGTCATGATAAGCAAGAAAATTCTGAAAGCGAGAAAAAAATAAAACGTTAACCACTCCCCCACACTTAAATATTACATTGTCCTCAATGAAATTGAGTCATCCAACGTAAAAATTAAGATGGGAAATAAAAATAAAATAAAACAAAAATAAATAATTATACCTCTTTGGAATGTACAAAAACAGATCCCCATAAATTAATAACACGAAAACTTGGGGATCGACCCAAAATACAATATTTACAAATGACAACTTCACAATTATTTTATGGAAAAAATGGGACACTAAAACTGTCGGAAAACAAAATTTACCCCTAAACCAAGTTTTTTTCGCACATGGAAGTGCGTAAAGAACAAAGTATGGGGATTCTATTGGCTGGGAAATATTAATTGATTCATGCACGATATCAGGAATAGGCAAGTCCTCGGGTATTTAGATGAAAAGTATTCCAATAAAATTTTAGAAGCACACAATTCTAACCCTAAATTAGGCAACTTTTGGAAGTCTAGGGGTCTAGAAACAACCGCTAAGTCGGGTGAATTATCTTGTGAGGTAGATTCATCTATGGAACTAGGCGAATCCTCCACACAATCATCCACAGGGTCGTATATATGTTCAGTCTGGGACAAAGAGTCACTATCAGATTCATCATCGTCGTCATTAAATAATTTTTGGCATTCCAATATTCTCAGTCTTTGTTCCAAACTAAGTGGTGTGTGTTTATAATACTTCTCATAAATCTCTAAAGAGAGATTCTTCACGTACCTCATGTGGAGCAAAAAACTCCATACCGTTGCCTATGCATATATTCACCAAGCGTCATCTCTGATGAAGTTGCATCTGATGATTTGAATTTCTGCGCATATATTCCGCCAGCGTCATCGTAGGTGACGTCTCCTCAAAAGAAGTCATCATCCTGAAAAGAAATAGAAAAATAAACGCATAAAAAGGAAAAAAAAAATAATAATAACTAAAATTAAAAGAAAACACTATACAAAATAAAAATAAACCTAAAAATTAATAATCTAAAAACAATTCCGCGTCGCAACGGCGCCAAAATGATTTAGGATTTTTCTCAATGTTTTCGTAGTAGCAATAAAATATTCGTTCTCTCGGAAGTTGTTAAGATTAAATTCAAAGGTTTAAATAAAAATAATAAAAAGAAGAGAGATTCACTGGGCTTAGGATTTCACCGAATTCATAACAATAGGTTCAATTATTCATTCTTCAGCAGTTATAGCTCAAACAATAAAACAACAAGGACTCTTATTTTTGCCAAGGTAGATTCTCCAAACATTAATTGTAAAACTTAAGCATGGGACATCTAAACATCTAAGTAAGCATGACCCATCTAATGAAATGACAACTAATTTTTTTAAATCATAATTCTATTAAAATTAATGCAAAAGTCTTAAAAAGAATTAAATCATTTTACCCATGTATGAAATTTGGCTTCATCCATCGACCCAGTGTAGGGGTTTAGCTACTCATATTGTAGACACGCTCAAAATGGATTTTTATTACTCAAATGTGCTTACAAATGATGAAAAATGAGAGAAATCAAAATAAATTAGGAATTTGCAACGCACAAAAACGTTACAAATCCTCTGTTACAATGTACGATACTTGAAATGTATCTTGTATTCAACATTCAACCGTTCTTTGAAAGCCTGTTGCAAAACCGTGAATAAACCACGGTTTATTGACAGGCTTTCACAGCCTTATGTTCTTCGTTCTTGAACAGCAGTGAAATTACGCCTTTGATTCTCTCGTCTCTCTGACCTCCCCCCAACTCTCGATACCCCTACTACAACATCCCAGCAGCTCTTTTATACTCTTCAGCAAACAAATATTTTCGGTTCAATGCAAAATATTCTTTCTTCAATTCATTATTCTCTACTGCCATTACACGGGATTTGTTTCCATGTTTATCTTCTTCTCGTGACTGAAGAAGTCCACACACGTCTCTTGGTTGAGCTAAAATCTATCCAGCCACACGCTACCACCAAGAATATCTCAACAAAATACCAAAAATATCTCTCGAGAATATTATTTCACTGTTTCAACCAATCTCCACGTTGCAGCCATATTTTATCAATTCCAGCACACATACCTTCCCTGTTTGAATGAAACAGGTCATTATGCAACCAATTCCGACCAAAAATACGATTAAATTTCAACCAAATCACTTCCACAAATACGCGCAGATACAGTCAAACCCGTGAACCCTGATTTCTTTAAACCCGATTATCCAACCAATTCTGAACGAGTAAAAGACGATTACCATCCCTGTTAAGCCTTAACAGACTCATCCAAGAATTTTCAGCGATTTAATCTCATTAAAACTTCTTCAAATTGTCAACCCTAATTCTGGCCGCTCAAGAACAAACTTTCCCGCCAAAACTGTTCTTCCCTGTTTTCATCAACTGGTGATTATCCAGCCAAATTTAACTGAATCGGAGAACATTACCATCTCTATTTGGACCCTAGAAACAAACCCATTTGATTTCATCGCTTTAATCTCAGCCAAACACCTCCAAATCTTCAACCCTAAATCTGCACCCATTTCCCGCCAAAATTTGAAATTCAAACGAAAAGGAAGTTTATTAGTGATAAAATTGAGACCTAGCTAATATAAATATGGGTATAAAATGGTGCACTTACATGCTTATCAAGTGAGTCAAATCTAACAAAAACTAAAAAACAAACGGTCTGATATCCGACTCATTCCGAGTCAGGGACCGAGTCAGATCCAAATATCAAGCCAGCAAAAAACAAACATGTTGCAAGTTTATTCTACAGGAACTACTTTAAGACCATAAAAATTAGGGGGATCAAAGTTGTTATCAAGTTTCAGCAATAAGAGATAATTATTATCAAGTTTTATAATAAAGAGAAACAAATTTATATGGTGTACTTGTTAGAAACACTAGGAAACACATCCAAACGTAAAATCGAGTTAAAGACCTACCATTTTCTTGAAGGCTAAGGATTCTTATTTATAATCTCTAACAAATAAGTACTAGAGTTCAAAGAAACTAAGACTTCAAAATAATAACTTTCAGAATTGAAATATTGTCGAAGTTTAGTTTTCTACTTCTTATAAGTTTTTGGTCATACAAAAATATTGTCGAACCTATACTATGTGGAACAATGGTCTATCAGCTAGACTATACATGTTTGACCACACTTTCAAAAGGCTAAACCAACAAAGTGTGAGCCATAATATTACATTCACTATACAATATATATGTTGTCTTTTGTCTGGAATATACCACCTGATTAATATATAGTACTCTTTCGTTCACATTATAAAGAAGAAAATTTTGATAGGAAAAAAAAAAACAAAGAAAAACAAAGGAAATAAAAACCAGATGGTGTGATACATATACTCAAGTTCGCATATACATATATACATAAGTGAACTATCGGTTGAATGGAAAGTTATGTTCAGTGGTGAGAGGAGCGGATTAAAGAGAATGAAAATTTAGGAATAGGACATCAATGAGATTTATTTTTAAAATTGACATGCGTTCTACTAGGTATTTATGGTACTTTGCTTGGCATGGAAAAATGCATAGTAAAAAAGTTGGTAAATGTTTTTAGTTTTTGATTACGTAGATATATATTTTTGTCTTTATAAATTACAAAAACTCTCTACAAATCAACTACATTTGTATCTGTAAGTCACAATAACTCTCTGAAATACTCTCGCAGAATAACTAGAGACTTTTTTAGAGAATCTCCAGGAGTCACTCAAATTAAAAACCAATCAATGTTTATAGAATAATCATTTGACTACCTCCCTATTAGCCTAATATCCTAGCGTAGTTTTAAACTGAACCTGACTATTTGGCTCAGTTTACAACTGTGCTAGAATATTAGGCATAATTCTAAACACCGCCAAGTATTAATATTGTAAAATTTTGAACTTCACAGATGTCCAAACATGAAATAAGTTTGAACCTCAAGTGAACACTTTGTCGTTGTATTGTTTCGATTTTATATCCATGGACGATCACACAAAGTGTATACCGAAGTTGTTATATTGTCTCAACTATTGTCAATATACGATCACACTTGGTAAAGAACTTATATATTGGAAAAGAAAGATTGTGGTGTATTTGGGTACCCTTGTCTTTTCACTATTTTTTAACAAAGAAGAAAGCATATAAATTTACTTGTACATTCAGATCACTCAAAATTCACCAAACATTCCGTTGGTGGCATACAAGATATATTGACTGGTAATAATGTTCAAGGTCTTTATTCTTTTCTTATAACAATTTGCAACAACTGACTTAGGAGGCTTGCACTAGGTTTAACTCAAAATATACCTTGAACTTATGAATCAGATTGATCTTACAAACTCCAATCTAGTTAATTACAACTCTTATTTTACTATAACAATACCTGACATTACATATACAGTCAACCATGTAAGTAAGTTGATGCTTAATTTACGAAGCTTGCATATATGGGCATTTGTTGTCTAACTAGCTAGTAAGTTGAGAAACTACAGAAGTTACTAATTGTTTGAAAAATTATTTTTACATTTACACGATCTTTGTACGACTCACCTCTATGAACACATACACACTTGGCAGTCTTGCACTTAGATTTGTAGCTGCATATGCAAGTAACTATTTTCCTTTTCTTTCTCCCCGAAGATGAACCAACTTTGTATCAATATTTTTGGGTCTTACATTTATAGGACTCCCCACATCTAAGTTCATTAGCATGGCATTCACACATAGAAGTTTTACATCTGCTTCTAGAGCCACAAGTGCAACTGGTCATCGGTGCCACATGGGAATGTATAACCGTTGACTCGCATTCACCGGGAATCTCCAAATTCAAATCCACAAATGTAGACTGATCGCTAGAAGAATCAGGAGCGTCCACGTCATAACACATCCCAATGTTGTCAACATCCTGTGCAAGATTAATTGAAATCAACAAGAATGATAATTTTTTTGGACATTGTGTCAGTGTGTCATTAGCACTTCATGTTTCTTCAGATCACATTAGCATCCATAGAAGTTGGGAAGGGGGGGTCGTACAAAAGGAGAAGAAGAAAGTGGAATTTAGGGTAGCGCTCCGGATTGAAGAGCTTGTATACTTTCAATCAACGACTAAGATATAATATATTTATATCTATGGATAACATTTATTAAGATCGGTTTTGGTTCAGTTCTATCTACCGAAGTGAATAAGATGTGTTTTTTTTCCGAGAAACTTACATCAGTCACATTTTAAGTTTTAAACCACTATTGGACCATATTTTTTACCCGCAACTCGGTTTGGTGCACCCTTGTGAGGCTATACTAATTGCATCAAATTTTAATTAGTAATCTAGTAATATTATAATTTTATATTGTTTCCTTTATATAAAAAGTATCTTTTTATGTTATAAATATCATATAGTAGTATATTAGTTTGTTAACACACAAGTACTATTACAAAATAGAATTAGAAAATCATGAAAATACTCGGATAATATATCCATATCATCTGTGTATGTATTACGACATTAAGTATTTTTTTATTATAAACATGTGTCTTGTGTGTTAGTTTTAGATTGTTGTTGAACTTGTCTACCATCCCACATCATTTTATAAATTGGATTCTTCTTGATTTATTATCGTTGTTGGTTTGTTTTAGGTCGCAGAACAGCAAGTGCGTGATTATATCAGACATGAGATGATGCCTAACCAAAGCTGTAGTTACATGGAGGGTCTTTGTATAGTTGTTACAAGTCAGTATTCCTATCGAATCAGTATAACTAGGGAAATTGATTGTCTGTATAGCCGTAGTAGGACTTAAATCAAAAGAAATGTTGTTCCAGTACCCGCAAGAACAACTGATAATCATCGAATTCAAATTGGTCCCGCAATGTCCAAGGAAATCCGAATTTGATTTTGGAAAAACAATATAAATTAACAAACAACCATAATTCAAAAAACTCTGTATTCAAACTTATTATACGAAAAACAGCATGTAAAACCAAACAAATAACTTCTATAAAGTTCTATCAAATTAGGAGAAAAATCTGAATATGTTGTATTTATATAAAGTTAAACTTCATACCGAATTGAGAGAACCAGCAATATTTGAAGCAGGTATTGCCGACGATGGCCACAACGATCCCAACATTTTCAGTTCCACCAAAGAAAGAGGAGGAGAAACCTATTCAACTATTGATCATCTGAGAGAGATACAGAGAGAGAGGATGGATTCAGATAAAAAGCACAAGATTTTTAGATAAAAAAATTTCATACGTTGTTTAATCACATGATTTCCACTAGACTCGCAAGTTATTCACTTATTCCTAGGGCATCGGTCGTGGGGATTAGGGATTTATGGGGGCAACGATAGATTCTCTTCTCCTGGCCACGTTTAACAACGTAGTTCAAACTTAAATGACAATCTATCGTTTCCTCTTTCTGTCCACTTTTTTCTCTCCCATTTTCGCCAACTTAATTTTTGTCTCGGGAAAAAAAAAGCTCTGCAACTCTCTTATCCCCGTTACATTCATCTAGATTCAGTTATCTTCAACAACTGTCATCTTCAACCTAATTTCATCTAAACCTTAAGGTGTTTCTCACTTATCTAAATTAGTTTTATACCCGGATCTTGATTTTGTTAGGATCTGGGCATACTAGTTTAGGATTTGATATATATATATATATATATATATCTTAATAAATAAAAGTGGATGGCATACTATTGCAATTCAGATTTCCAATACACCGTTCTGGTGGTTTATCTTAGCCTTTTAAGCGTATTTTGGTGGTGCTGCTTTATCATCGATCACTTTATCAAGGATGATCTATTTCAACAACTTATTGATTAGTTCTTCTGGAGACAAGAACAACAAACATCGAAATTAATCGGAATAATATGCGCATATCACTTTCTATTTATGGAAGCATCTAAGTTCTACGGTGAACATCAACTGCAATGGTTTCGAACCATTGATGACCAAACGAAATGGGTAAATCCTATTAAAATTGCACTTAATTCCTTGTCGGATTATATATATTTAGTCAATTTTTCATTATTCGTATCTTTAAGTTTCGAATTATGTAATAATTGTACTCTAGTTTTTAATCCGTTCATTGATGTAATCGGTGTTATTGTCAGCAATTTCATATTAATGAAAATTTGAGGTATCATCCTCTTCCATCAAAAAAAAAAAGACAATCTATCATTTCACAGCGATAGATTCATGTAGAAATTGACGTTTAATCCCATTTTTAATGGCATTTGGACACTCTAGTCCTTCCATCCAAAGCCTAGTACTAGGAGGTCCTAATTTGCCAAATCTAGAATGAGTTGGTCCAAATGTTAACGATTCGGTCCAAATTGTATTTCTTTGCTGAATAAAATAACCCCACATAAAGAAACGTATCTTGATTTGTTTACAAACCAGTTTTTCATTCCATTTCTCCACCAACAGATCCCTGCAACAATAATCGGAGATTCATAACCTCTATATGAGAAGAATCAATTTTCATTTCATCTATTAGATTTCAGGTTGGTATTTTAACTTTGATTACTCTTTATTTATTTATCGGTCCGCGAGTTATAATCCCAAAGGTGTACCCATCCATATACAAAAACTCCAACAAAACAAAATGTTCACGAAAACCCCATTTGACATAAATTGTCAATATTATCCTTCTAGTTTAAATCAAACCAACAAAAATAAAAACAACCCCACCTTTAATTTTAAATCACCCCAACAAAAATAAAAATCAAACCCACCATTAATTTCTATTATATTATCACCACCACAAAATAACACCACCATCAGAACCACCATTGTGCCGCCGTCATCGCCAGCGCCGTCGCGCCACCACCGCCGCTGCCGCCGCCAACCACCACCACCGCATCCACCGACCACCACCACCGTTTCCAACTACCATCGCAGCCACCGACCACCACCACCAACCAGCCGCCACCACCACAAACAATTAATTTGATTGATCAATGTTCAACAAAATGAGAAAAAATGATGCAACCAAACTGAAATGAGAAAAAATGATGAAACCAAACTGAAAAAATGATGGAACCAAAATTCTCGTGCAAACAATTTCTCAAGAAAAATGATGAAACCAAACTGAAAAAATGATGGAACCAAAATTGGTTTCACCAAAAATAGATGAAACCGAAATTGGTTTCATCATTTTTCCACATATTGTCATTTCACCAATAACCACCGCGACCAACACCACCGCCAACCACCGTGACCAACTACCACCACCACTGCACCGCTACAATCACCACAGTCCTCCGCAACACATCATTGCACCACCACTACCAGCCACCTCCACCATCCAGCACCACCGATAGAACCACAACCGTCCACCTCCATCACCAACCACCAGCACCACTGCCGACCAGCACCGCGCCATTTCACCACCACTACCAGCCACCGCCAACACCTTCTGCATCGCCACATGCACCACAACCGCCCACCACCATCACTGACTGCCAGCACCGTTTCCGCCCACCACCACCTCCAAACGTCATCACCCATGTCGTCGCTGAAATCTGCCACTGTTACCACCACTGGCACCAGCACTACTAACCACCTCCATCTTCTACTACCAATGGCACCAGTACCACCACTACCATCATATCCATAGCTAAAATAGGATGAAACCAGTTTTGGTTTCATCATAAATACGATGAAACCATTTTTGGTTTCATCATAAATAAGATGAAACCATAATTGGTTTCTTCATAATTCAACTACAAGAAAAATTACTGATCATCTCCTAGCCGATTCCAGGCCTTTCAAATCCTTCCTACCTGCAACATTTTATCCTTGCCTTTCACTTCATTACAACTACCACTGCCATATCCTGACTGAAGCTCTTGCTCTGCCAAAGCCGTACAAATAACACCAGCTTCACTTCAGCTTACTTTCAACATGAACACCGTTGTAGCACAACAATTCCAATACCTCCTAACTGCAATACAGCTTACCATCATCCATTCTTTGTACTTGTAACTGCAACCATCTTTAACTTGTACACCACCAGCTAACTGTAGTTCAGCTGCAATGCAGCATACTCTCAAGCCAACAAGCAATAACAATCCTTGATTTCCACCAATGCCTTCACTGCAACATCAATTGACTTTTCTCAATGCTATCTCTCATTTAAGTTCATTCATTACTACCAACCAGTTCAAATCCATCTCTGAAATACAACCTAGCATACATCTAAGTCATTCAATTCAGTTTCAATAATCATTCATGCATTCTCGTCAGTTAAATATCCTGCTCTCTATTCACGGCTTCAGTGGAGTACCAATTAATAACAGCTGCTCACATTTCTTCTCTGTGTTCTCATCTCATTAGAAGCACAAACCCATCTCAATTATGTTCATATTCAATTTCATCATCAATATAACATCAATACCTCAGACCAAATTTAAGAGCAACCCAATCAACAACACCAACATCTTGTTCTTCATCATTTCCTCTCCCTGAATGAAAACCCACTTTTTTCATCTCGATCTAACAACAGCAGAAACACTCTTCATAATCATCTCGGAAAATTCTGTAACTAACCCATCTCTCCAATTTCTTGTTTGAATCTTCTTTTCAATTCACAGCAACATCTTTATCTCTTAATCCTTCCCCATAAATTGATCTCATTAATTCAATCTTAGAACCGAAAGCAAAACCCCAAAATTTCTTCCCTGCTTCCTCATCTCAATAGTTCCATTACAAAACCCATCACAAAATCATTGCATCTCCCATATACGATACCAACTACAGATTTGACTTTTCTCATCTATGTGACATCAACACCATCTCCAGTTCCTTCACTGTTTCTTGATCTAACTCTTCAAGCACATACCACAACCTCAAATCTCTGAGACTTAATTCATCTCCATCATCAATTTCAGCTAACCCTTCGTTAGAACCTCAATTTCACCAGTAGCAACCTAATTCCCATCTTCACATCAATCTAACTCAACTCTGAGTTTCAATTTCTGAATCAACCCCAGATGAGATGCATATCCAATTTCTTGTAATCTCAGATTCAACACATCTTGAATCTGTTTCAAGTCCATCATCTCTATCTTTCCCTTTTATCATCTCCCAATTCTCGATCTATTTCTCTATCAGCGGCAACGAGATTTACTCTCAACTTCAGGAGATAAAACAACGACAGTTGCTTCTTCTTATTTTCTCAGCTTTAGGGAAATGAATGAACTAATGATTGAGAGAAAACATCTCTTTAATTAGCGTCGTTCTTCTCTACTTCTTCATCTCTGTCTCGATCTAATTTCAGGTGATAACAACGGAAATCTGTTATTGCCGCTGGTGGTGATGGTGGTAGGAAGAAGGAGACGCAAGAAAGAAGAAAGGAGTGGAGAAGAAGAAGAAAAGCTAAAAAGGGTATGTTTGGGTTTTTTTTTAAGTAACAAAAACTAAATTTGCTCATTATTATTTGGCTTGGGGTTTTTGTGCCAGTTTTATTTGAAACGGTTTTTATTTGGTAGGAATAATATGACCGGTTTTTTCTTATCACTAGTTTGTTCACCTAGGGGTTTTGTCACTAGTTTTGTTTACTTATTTCTCATTCGATGTTGTATGTCATTCGATTTCTTAACGATTATGGATGTTTGATTTGTGATTAGAAATGATAATGATCAAATATTTTCTTACATCTCTCTACTTCTCGTCTCTAACGATCTGTTGAGGAAGAATCTTAGTTTGATTTTCTTGTTCTAGATCTTACTTTTAAGGGCTAGATGGAAGAAGAGGAGGAAAAACAAAGACGGTTTAGTAATGGAAGAACCTGAAACTTTTGTAGCGGGATCTCAAGAGAAGGAAAAGCTTATCAACGGAATTCTTGAAAAATTGAGCGATTGAAATAAGTAGTAGTAATCCTCTTTTTCGCTTGTTTGTTCATATAATTATGCCCTGATTTTTTGTTATTTAGATGTTTTTAAGTCATTTCCGTTCAATTTCTTCTCCCTAGGCTTTATAGATGCTTGAAGCAGAAAAAGATACTTTTCAATGATCTTGGTAACGAATTTGAAGAAATTCAAAGATTTAAGAGAGGGCTCTTTTAGTGGTTTTGAATTTTGAGATTTCTTTTCAAATATTAATTTTGCTATAGAGAAATTCATAAGGAACAAATTGAGAAATGACATGATGAGATTAAGGAATGGGGTCACTGAACACAATGCATGGAGAAGCAAATACTAGTATTCATATAACTTCTCAATGTTCCAAAATATTCCGATTTGATTCCCTTGATAAGGTAGTAGTAGCAACATTTAATGATTGCATTCAATGAGGAAATTTAGCATTTGATTATCGATGTAACAACTAGGTTAAATTATATACCTCATATTCTCCCATTTGCCATTGAATGGTATTTATTGTCACCCATTGATTCTATCTTGGATTGGGTCTGCAACTTTACTTTAGCATTTTATACCTCCTATTCTCCCATTTTCCATTGAATTACATGTTTTTTAATAGGTGTCGTATTAACACAGAACTTTGAAAAGTGATATAGAACAGTAAAAAATTTAAAGAACGGTAAAGATGATTATATGATAGTTTTAGTAGTGGAAGTGATAATGATCAACTTTACTTTCGTTTTGAATATACCCTTTTCAAGTGGTGGGGTTACTTTTTAGTTTGGTGCTGATTACACACTATTTTTTCATAAATTTAGTCATGAGTACTAGAATATCAAAACACATTCTTAAATAATTTAGTAATGAACTGTTGTTTAAGAATGGTGTTGAGTGACATTGTATGCACATGTTCTCCCATTTAGAAGTAAATTTTTTTCTTTTTTGCAAGCTTATAATTTGTATATGGTTATACATGCTTGTTTCATGTTTCCCTATTTTTTCATTTTCTCAAATTATATAGCGGTTGAACTTCAGCAATCACCTTTTGTTATCAAGTTGTTAATGTGGACATAGTTGTACACCTGTTCATTCTTAACGTGTACATAATTGTACACCTATCATTTCCAGAAAACTTCAGTTATAGGAGTAGCTAATGATTCTCTACATCGCCATTGAGAGGAGTTTGGGTATTATCCCCCATATAATCTGTTTAAAATTAGAAAATCATGACAATACTCGGATAATATATTCATATCATTTGTGTATGTATTACGACATTAAGTATTTTTTGATTATAAACATGTGTCTTGTGTGTTAATTTTTGATTGTTGTTGAACTTGTCTACCTTCTCACATCATCTTATAAATTGGATTATTCTTGATTTATTATTGTTGTTGGTTTGTTTTAGGTCGCAGAACAGGAAGCACGTGATTGTAAAGCTCAATTGGAGGCAAAGATTGTTCTTTTTTCTATGGCTGGTGAGTTTGAAAACTAGTTACATCTGATATTCAATATTCTCTCATTTAGTTAACCATTTCTTTTTCTACTTTCCACTTTTCTATTGTGCAGAACTAGAACTTGTTGCTGCCAACGCGAGAGAAAAGGCATTGCAAGAGAAAGAAGATAATTTTTCCTATGAAATTAGAAAAAAAATACAATCACTTGCTCAACTAGAGTACTAGAGTTATAAAGTTCTTTTTGGTCTGGTCAGGTTTTGAATAAATTTAATTTGAGTTATAAAAAACTAGGACTTAACCCGTGTCATAACGGCACATGACTTCATTTATCCTTGATGTCTTTCTTAATAAAAGTTTTTCTGGTGAAAGAACATTATTCGACATGGTAGCATTAAGAAAAGTAAGTAATTTTTGTGATTTTTTTTTATAGTTATGTTGCAGATATTTGTCGTTCATGTTTTTTGTCAGTATCACCTCGTCAATTTTGGAAGTGCAGGGGGTTCGAAGTCGAAAAGAACAGTATGTGTGTCGGTTTTCTGGATCTAACGATTTTATATGTCAACTAACAATTTTTTTTTATAGTTATGTTGCAGATATTTGTCATTCATGTTTTTTGTCAGTATCACCTCGTCAATTTTGGAAGTTCAGGGGGTTCGACATCGAAAAGAACAATATGGGTGTCGGTTGTCTGGATCTAACGATTTTATATGTCAACTAAGATTAGTTATATCATACGTTACAACTTTTTCGAGAGCATTTGCAACGCTTACGACCACGATCATCCTACATGAAGGTCTTACTAATACTTTTTTATTGTGGGCTATTGCTAGATGATAAAGAAAAGGTAGAGATAAGACCTTTCTTCTGGAATTCATCTACAGACCCCCAAGGTTCGTCTTATCTACCAAATCTTAGTTTTCAATATAAAAACAAATACGATGTTGAGGACTTATATCCAAGGCGATGATGCCATGGAAAATATCTAATCCATACTTTTTATTTCACCCCTACTAACTTATCCATGTAATGGGTACCCATGACTCATGTTATTTAAATAATTTCGGCAACAATTATAATGACAAATAATGAGAACAACAGTATTGTACTATAATAACAATGACTACCAGTTGGGTTGGATATTATTATTCAAGTACATCTCTCTCTCAAATACTTCGCATTGTTTCATCTTCGGTATTTCCAACAATGCTTGTTTGTGTTGACCTCTTTTGCATGCGCATCTCCAAGTTGGCTCTAAAAATGGGAGAGAAATAATAATCTAGGTACATTAACAGTTTTCAAACAACTTCATGCTTCAAAAAAAAAAAAAAAAACAACTTCATCACTTGGGAAAGAATGGCCGACATACAACATCACTTTGCCAAACATTAAGAAATCTCCATTTTGTATGGGCCAGTAGATTAGCCATACTCAATTTCTTGCCTTACTCAAAATTAAATTAGTTTAACCTAAAGGAAAAGATAAGCAAGTGAATTTTGCTTTTATTGAGCCAGTTTATGAGCCATACTCAACTATGTATTGAGCCAGGTTATTAAGCACTCTTATAGTTCCAGTTTATTAATTGGGTCCATAAACAATTGAGTGTAACTATGATTTTTCCCTCGATTCTCTGAAAAATATTGTATAACTATGAAATAACACCACTTAGTATTTAAATCCGTTATGATTTTAACGGGGAACTCCTTTATGTCCATTTAGTCTCAAATAGATCACTTTGATCATTCTCAATTCTAAATATCTTAAATATTTGAGGCGGAGTTCATGAAGTAAGGTCACTATTTCATGTTCATTTATCATGTACTTGTAATTATCTATTCTTATGAAGTTTATATCTTGATAAGTGAAACTTTTTATGTTGAATTAGTACATCACTACTTTTTCAGTTTTTGAGCATACCTAGAAAGTATGAGAATACTATAAAGATGAACCGAATATTTAATTCTTTATGCACCTTATTAGCAGAATATACATATATTGAAATTTTGGCTCTATTCTTTAGGAGATGATTGTTACCATTGAAGTAATTTGTATCATATGTCACGAAAGACACGACAAGATATGATTATTACCTATTGAGGTAATTCATATGATCTGTTGGTTTCAATAAATATTTGTATAATAATATAAAAAAGGTAAAACAGTTTAACAAATATGATGATCCTTAATAAAAGAATTATACTTTTCTGCTTGTAAAGAAGTTTAAATAAAATTAAAGGAGAGATACTTTAGCATAAAAGTAAACTCTTTAGAGAAAGTTGGTAATGTTGGTTCCTCGGGTGGCGTATTGGAAAGTCATATCTTGCCAATTGAGTCGAAATAAGACTTAATGGATATAAAATATATATTTTCCGGTCCATCACATCCATAATCATCAGACTTAAACAGTAATAATCAAACTTAAGGAGTGAAAAATGATAGTATTGATACCTTATGTTGAAAAGGTACTTTATAATAACATGTGAGCACTCACCTCAAAACCAAATGGTAATGAGCGGAATGACGTTTCAAATTTCAAGCTATATTGTTTATAATAATTAGCAGTGTGGTCCATATGAGACAATTATCCTTAACATCCCCTCCTTGTGTAGGGATTTTTGACCCTTCACATTCTGGACCTCTATACTGATCGGATTTTGGGCTTGCTTCTTACGGATATAGCTACGCTAAAATGTGGATGTCCAACTCAAAACCAACTGGCGATGATTAGAAATCACATTTCAAGTTATATTGTATACATTATCTATGGTTGTGGTATACTTGATATCCATAAGGACTGCTGGAACAAAATGGATAAAAATGAGGTCTTTTTTGGAACTTGAGAAAAGATTACATAGGTTTCTATCGAGTTTGTAGTTATAAAAAGACAATTTAGAGTTTGGGATCCCACGTGATGGAGTACCTGTATCCTCCCGATAATGATATTATCTGGACCGTTGGTTTTAATAATAGACGATAAGAAGGAACAAATGATTTGTGACAGGGAATAAATGATGATCTTACTTAGTACATCCAAAATCATGGAGTTAATACGATAAATATACCATTTTGATGCAGAAATGTATATGGCATAAACCTACATAAATACCTCATGGGGTAAAATGAATGAAAAATATATATACTATTTGAATTTAGCGTTTCTCAAATTTGACAGGATGAGTTTTAAACATGTCGTGCTGTTTAATTTTGGATCAAAAGCTAGACAATAGTCAAAACTCCTAGCAGTGTATGAAAACTTATGGTTTTTGAACTTAGCCTAATATCATGGAGAAGTTTTAAACTGAACCTGACTATCTGGCTCAGTTTACAACTGTGCTCGAAGATTAGGCATAGTTCTAAACACCACCAAGTATCAAGATTTTAAAATTTTAGAGACGGTGGATATAGATCGAGGTTTTTTTTGACACTCCAACTTGACCAACTAACCGTCTAGCACATCTTGACCAAAGTAAAATATTTGATTCTTTGGGAAACATGATAGTTTATCTCTTCAAAATTCTCTTACGACATCCATTAACGGTATGTTTGTTCTTAAGCATGTGTTGGTATCTCCACATAGGCATATTATCTATCGCTCATTTTCTTTGTTTCTTTTGCCAGTTATCGACATTATACCTTATTACAAATGGGATTTTTTGTGTGTGTGGTGTAGTCTAAAGGTTTTGGTACACAAATGTCATAGTTTTTATACCACCAAAGCTGAAGTAAAGATCATACAATTGGTTACTTGCTAAAAAAAAATTAAACTAATATCAAGCCAAAGGATATGTATATATTATCATATATATACCTCAAGGAGGCCCAATAGACCCTCGATTCTTGACGAACCAAGGCATGAGATGTCGATATAAACATACAACTCGGCTGAGGTAAAGGACCCCCAATCATATAGTGGCAGCAACCTTCATATCTCGCAATTCCTTTAGCCATCCAACCTAAGTACTAGCGTTTGAGTTGGGGAAAAACATGAACCAGGTAACCATAAAATGAAAACCTTGGCAATTTTTGTATTTGCTTTAGTTTCATTGTTTGCAAATAAAACAAGAATCCTATTATTGGGGCTTGAAACCCAAAGGATTTTGGGGGCTTTATTGGGTCATGAAATAACCCCTTATCCAATTATTTTGTTAATACCTAATATACCCTCAATTGAATTAGTGTTAATTAGGAAAATTAACTAAATTAATTAGGATTAATCATTTTACAAATTTTATGAAAATCAAAAAACTTTTTTTGATCATTTTTTTTTCTGTTTTCTTTTTTGTTTAATTAAGTAGAGGATTCTGAGGATTTTTTTTTAACTTTTTTGAAAATCAACCACCTAATATGGTGAAACATATCCTTAAATTACTCAGAATAATCTTATAGATGGAGGATTTTTTTGATTCAAATCGGAAAGCATCCATTAAAAATCTGTGTTTTCTGCTGTTTCGGCTAGGAAAACATCAAATCCCAGCCGCAATCGACACTTATTCGACTGGGAAATGATGAACTTCCAGCCGAAAATACTTTATACGGCTGGCATAACATTACATCCCAGCTGCAACTCAACAATTTACGGTTGGGAAAACCCAGCAGTAAGCAATCTCGGCTAGGAAAACCTTGTCGACCTATACGTTGTATATTTTAATTATCCATTTACGGTTGGGAAAATCCAACTGTAAGTCTTAGATACGGCTAGGACGTACGAGTCATAAGTTCAATTGCGGTTGGGAAAACCAAGTCGTTTTTCATCCTCTGTTTTTTTTTGTGTGATTACCTGAATAGCTTACGGCTGGGAAATCCCAGTCGTGGGTGTACTAACGTCTGGGAAATACTAGCCTTAATTGTTTCCGTCTAGGAAAACCAATCCGTAATCTAAATTAACGGTTGGGAATTTTAAGAACTCCCGACGTAAACACCTTCAGATTTTATTATATTTTTCCTGAAATTCATCGAATCGGATTTTTTAACCATCCAAAAGCAAAAACAAATGATGGTTTTTTTTTAGGTTTTTCTTTTTATGATAAGCGTGTTCATCATGATGAAATTATGATCATTATCTTTATCATGATCAATGAAAAATGAGAAGATAATAGTTTTTGGTTTTCTTTATGATCATCATCCTCATCATGATTTATGAATGAGAAGAGAAGGATGAGGAGAAGATAATATAATTAGTTATCTTTTTATGATCTTCATCTTCATCATGATGAAATCGTGATCATCTTCATCATGATTTGTCAATAAAAAGAGAAGGAGAAGAGAAGATTATAGATTTATGATTATTATTATTTTGATGAATAGTGAAATTTGAATAAGGGTATTTTTGACTTTTTCATATTTCTAGAGTCCCCCTATCCACCTTTAGAGTCCCCCTATCCACCTTTTGACTACACATAACATTTTAAGCCCCCAAAATCCATTTGGGTCCAAGCCGCAATAATAGGATTCTAAAACAATCCTCTGCCATGTAATATTGGGGTGAGAATATCTTTAATCCGGAATTAAGAATTCCACCGCTTTCTAAGTTGTAGTGCTTCGCCTGGGTTGTGAAAGTAAAGTACAACGAAAGTTCATCTTTATATATGTCTTATGCTCAACTTTGTTGGTCAAATGGAACATTATCTTCCACACCGAAAGGTATTCCAAGAAGGAAATACAAATCTAATGATTTTATTCCTGTGAAAACATTAAGATTCTTAATTTCATACACATCTTCTTATTGATTGCATTAAAACTATAAATCAAAATATTTGACATATACCTATTTCAAAGTTTGTGAAATAAAATGTACCACCAATGTTCCACAGTACAAACATCAGTTTGGGATGCTGCATCTTCGCATCAATATGGTACAATGTAATCCAAGAAAATTTATTGATAATAAGTTTAGAACCAGGAGGTAGATCTTTATAAACTTTGATAACATCGTACCAACCACCTCTTAGTTTTTGAGCATCGCACTCTCGCTTAAATTTTTTAGACAGATGACCTCGAGATTTAGCTAATACTCGACCGAGAAGTAAAGTGGGATTGTTCTATTCATCAGAGTCTTCTTGTGTTGTCGGCATAGGTTGACTGAGTTTATTCAGAGGTGGTTTTCTATTTCTTTGGCACCTAATATCTTGAGACGTTTTTATTGAGAAATTTATAGATGCTAAATAAAAATTAGAATAGATTTTCGTTAAAAAAAATTCAAGAGAAAAGTAAATTTTGGTGTGAATTGAAAACTTAAATGAGTTTGGTATTTATAAGTGTTGAAATTATGACCTTCTTTTGGCTATTGAAATGTTACTGTTGTAGTAGGGAATTGACACGAAAATCTCAAGTGAATCCGAGCCTCATCTCAATCCCCAGCTATCGACTCAATCTGCAACGATAAACTCTTTCCACGCTGACCAAAATTTGGTTTGTCCATCCACCTGGCCTACCAAATCACCAAATTTTATGATGTCCTTGACTTGTACGTTTAACACTAAAAAAAATAATCAAAGTCCCACAACTAAGCTAGGTAGATGACTACATGACTCCGACTTTAAACTCTCTCTCGGTTAGGCTCTCTGGCTCCAACATTTCATTTCCATGCTTTTCCTTTACTCTTTCCATACTAAAAAATTCCCAATTTTCTTATAAACCATAGATTTTCTGAATCCCTGTTTCTTCTTCAACTACAAAGGGATTTTGACGGAGTACTTCAAGTTTCTCGCTTCTTTCTTCAACTGGAAGAAGGGGTTTTTGTCTGATTATTTCACTGCTTCCTTGCAACACAACGAGGTCGAGGGGGTTTGACAAATGATTTCAAGTTTGAAAAGACGAGAGTACCCAAGTACACTACAATCTTTTATTTACCAACCTATAAGTCCTCTACCGAAAGTGATCATGTTTGGACAGAGTCGAGACAATAAAACAAATTAGGTTCACACTTCGTGTGATCGTCTATGGATACATTTCAAGAAGCTTAACCTATTGTATCACCCAATGGTTATGGAATAAATCCTTACTAGTGCCGCGATAACCTATGTAGGAAGAAGTCTATTACTTCACACACTCTTTATTGCGGCAGCAAGAGATTATACTTTTTTGCCGCACTCTTTTTATATTATTGCTACAGTTGTGTGGCAAAAGTTTCATTTTACAGCAGTAAATTATAGCTTTTAAATGCACCTAAAAAGTACCATGACTAGAAATTTGCTTTCGCAATACCTATATTGAAGGTGTGATGATATATGGTGTAGCAAGTATTTTCTTGTAAAGATACGAGATTGAGACAATAATACAACAAGGTCACTTGTGTGATTGACTATGGATACAAGATCGAGACCATCCGACAACAAAGTGTGCACTTGATAATAGGTTCGGTAATAACCGAAACTCTATAGGATCAATATCAAGTGTTGGAAATTAACGTACGTGTGTATTTTACTTAATTATAATAACAATTATAATGCGTAAAATAAAGTAAATATAACACAACAAAATTTTATTAAAGAGGAAACCGCAGAAAAACCCCGGGACCTAGTCCAGTTTTGAATACTCTCAGAATTAAGCAGTTATACAAAATCTAATACCAACTTCATATAGTTGATACCAAGAAGACTACCCCAAGCTACTTAGTTTCGTCAGTAAGAATCTATTTGGTAACCACTCTAAACAATCCTGCTAGAAGATATGTGAGTTGTTGATAAAGGCTCTTCTGTTTAATCTAATATACTCCTTTGTATGGTTAGATCAATCTATCTTTTGACTACCGAAATAGTCAAACTATAGATTGCAATCAATCAATATAGATCTCAAAGAGAAACTATAAAGCGATGTCGATCTCACGCAACTAATCAATCAAGTTTATTAAAGATAAACTGATTCTAGTTGGATCCCAGACGATCAAGGTTTATTAATTACACTAGATATTAATAATCAATATGCAAGTAAAAAAAAGTCAAGTGTTTCGTGACCGAAACACAGTGAAAACCAAGTATCACGCTCCACATTGCTCTACTTCTTGTCTTCCAATCCAAATTGATTGGGCTTGCACTCTATTATTTTAAAGAAACTAACTTGGTTACTACACAAACATTACAGATTAAAGATATAACTTCTCAAACCTATTGGTGGTAATATTATAATCTTATATTTTTTTCTTTTATTTAATTTTTTATATATATAAATATTTGCTAGTAGAATATTAATTTGTTAATATACAAGTATAACAAAATAGAGTTAGAAAATCATGACAACACTCGGATATTATATTCATATCATTTGTGTATATATTACTCCATTAACATAAATTTAATTATGAACATGTGTCTCAAATATTAAAAAAGCAAAACTAATAATATGAATTTTTGTTTTTTACATATGAATATTGCAAACTAACATCTTTTTTACATAATTTTCTTGTATAATATCATTTTTTTAAATCGTTTTTTATGAGTCTAAGCATTTGTAGAGTCGAAGAGAAATCACTAACTAACTAATTCATTTTTATTTTTTTTAGTATATAACTTTAGTTTAGTTCTTTAGTTTATTTATTTGTAAAGTTATATATATATTCTGAAGAACTGAAGTGCACATTATAGGAATAAGAGAAATAATCATATAATAATTGCAAATAAATAAATAGATAATATATAATATACCATTTTTTTTATAGAAAAATAGCTTCCTCTATCTCCTCAGCAATGGGGTTTAGTTCCTCATATTAATCACGATCTCAAAATATGTATATTTTGATCAATCAAAGCACGCAGGTGGTGATAAACATTATATTAACTGGTAACGATGTTCAAGATCTATATTATTTTCTTCCAACAATTTGAAAATATGCTTAGTTTATGAAGCTTGCAGAGAATGGCATTTGTGGTCTAACTTATAAGTTGAGAAACTACACCAGTTACTAATCGTTTTTGCAATTATCTTTATATTTACACGACCGTCTACATGCCTCACCTCTACGAACACATAAACACTTGTCACTCTTGCATGTATACTTGTAAGTGCATGTGCACGTAACTGCTTTCCTCTTCTTCCTCTGTGAAGCTAAACCATCTTTGAATTGACAGTACATAGTCTTAAATTTACATGACTCCCCACATTCAAGTCCATAAGCAATGCATTTGCATGAATAAGTTAGACAATGGCTTCTAGAGCCACAAGTGCATCCGGTCGACAGTGCCTCATAGGAATCTGTAACCATGGACTATTTCGTCGACAGCCTCCAAATTAGGATCCACAACTGTGGACTGATCGTTAGCAGAATCAAAAGAATACACATCATCAGAGATCCTAATGTTTCCAGCAACCTGTGCAAGATTAATTAAAATGAACAAGAATGTCAAATTTTCCGGACACGGCGTCAGTGGCATGACAAGGTAAAAAACTGGAAAACTATATATACAAAATATACCAGTAGTATATATATATATATATATATTATGATTCTTGTTAGAGGGAGAGCAAAAAGAGATACAACTACAACTAAATTTTTCCACTCATCTTCATGTCTGATAGATTGGCTGTAGTGGTTAGCCGTAACAAAGAAAAAAAATGTCAGTTTTTTTAACAACGAATGCGGCAACCTTTTACCGAAGATACTTTGAAAGTAAATCCTTTTCTAAAAAGCACCTAAGTAGTACCTTTGTTTTTTTATTTTGAAAATCGATATGTATTGATAGAGAGCATCGGTTGTTAATCATATTGATTCAGTCTCATCTATGACTAACTCAGGATGAGAAGTTTTTCCGATGACTGAATCTGTTAGATTAACTTCGTCTGACATAAGCTTTGACAATGTCAAAAGTTATTTTCGGAATTATAAAACTAGGTGCTTGGTCTATCCAAGAAGTTTTTATGTTAGTTTTCCTTCCTTTCTTTGCCAAAAGATCAGCTACTCTGTTAGCTTTTCTGTCCACATAGTGAAATCCCCAAAAAAACTAGATTTTCCACCTAAATGTTCCGCGTGGATCGAAAGCAGAGTCGGGATCGTTGCTTATTTGTTGTGCAATGTGTACTTGAGGGTAAAGGTAAAGGTAAAGGTAAAGGTAAAGGTAAAGCACAGTAGAAAACCCCTCCACAATTTTTTTTTAGTGACAACCACTGATGGTTCAGGGTTCAGGTCCTTCTGCTAACGATCCCCTCACACCCCCGAGTTGGCAGGGTCGAGCTCTTCCTGGTCAAAGAAACTCAACGGTATAAGCGATGTGGGACTAATAAAAAGACCACACCGACTGACTCAATCAGTCAACTTTATCTCCTTCATTCTCCACACATATATGATATTTCTCTGTCTCTGCCTATCGTTCAATCTTCAGCCGCAGCTAGATGATGAGCTATGGAATGACGACAACATCATCAACTTCATCTTCATCTTCTTCACTGTAAGCTCGCTCACTCACTCTCTCGATTACTTTCTCTCACATTTCAGCTCACTAATTTGGTATACTTGATATCCATAAGGACTGCTGGAACAAAATGGATAAAAATGAGGTCTTTTTTGGAACTTGAGAAAAGATTACATAGGTTTCTATCGAGTTTGCAGTTATAAAAAGACAATTTAGAGTTTGGAATCCCACGTGATGGAGTACCTGTATCCTTCTGATAATGATATTATCTGGACCGTTGGTTTTAATAATAGACGGTAAGAAGGAACAAATGATTTGTGACAAGGAATAAATGATGGTCTTACTTAGTACATCTCATGGAGTTAATACGATAAATATACCATTTTGATGCAGAAATGTATATGGCATAAACCTACATAAATTACCTCATGGGGTAAAATGAATAAAAAATATATATACTGTTTGAATTTAGCGTTTCTCAAATTTGACAAGATGAATTTTAAACATGTCGTGCTGTTTAATTTTGGATCAAAAGCTAGACAATAGTCAAAACTCCTAGCAGTGTATGAAAACTTATGGTTTTTGAACTTAGCCTAATATCATGGCGAAGTTTTAAACTGAACCTGACTATTTGGCTCGATTTACAATTGTGCTCGAAGATTAGGCATAATTCTAAACACCACCAAGTATCAAGATTTTAAAATGTTGAACTTGATAGGTGTTCAAACACTACGAGGATGTGGGATGCTAAGGCTAAGTTTTATGGTCTAGATTTGGCTTCTAGATTAGACAAAAACGTTGCAATTTCTTCTCAAAGCGTTTTCTTTTCTTCAACACTACTTCTCTTTCCATATATATCTGGAATGTCAACTAGTAGCGAGATAGTTTCGTAGAATTGGTCAGCGAGATTATTTTATTTTTTTGATCTGATAGATGAGATGATTGCGCTGTTCCATTCAGCGTCACTTCGTGGAATGGTTCAGCGCATCTAGATTCTAGATTGGGATGGCCATACGACTAAGATGTGTATTCTAGCTGACATGGACTTCCACTCTATATGTTCATCTAGATTCTAGATATATTGGAAGACCATAAGACTAATAGAATGATTGGATAGCACATCAGAAGTAGCTTTTCAACTTCTAGAGTCAAAAAGTCAAAAGTCAGTTTGGGTCTCAAATTTCAAAACGACTTCTAAAAGTCGAAAAATTAACTTTTTTATGAAGCAAACGAAGACATTGATAGCTCAACATTAGACTGCGCCTATATACTGGGCCCGAATCTTGTTCACACATAGATTTTTACATAGGACCAAAGATGAACAAGTGTATTTTGTAGGTGATAAATACATGGCCAAAAAATAACACCGTCGACCACCGTATTCTTCCCTTGTTGCTGCTCCTCCACTCGACATCTCCATGGAAGGACCTTCAAACCTCAAACCCATATCACAAAACAATTATTCGATCAAACCCTTATTTAATCAAGCCCTTGTTTGTGGATCAGTATTAGCTTTAAGTTTGTAACAATAGCAAATCAACAATTTCTCACCCTAGGTAATGGAAGCAATGAAGTGGGAAACAAGAATTCTATGTATACCAACAATGTAAACACTAGGTATAATCCTTAAGATTATAGCCAATTTGGGTATGTAATTATGTTGTCAAACTTTATTTTAAATGATAATTAACTAATGGTGGGTTTGGATGTAGAATTTTAAAGATGGGATTCATGAGTCCAGGCGATTTGGTGGAATTACGTTTCTCTCGCTACATTTGGTTGCCCAAATCCCTGGAATTACGTTTCCGACGGGATTCACTTTTCCAGCAAATCCTCCATATGAAGTCCGACCCCTCCCCCTAAGATTTGCTGGGAAACTTATTAGGGGATTTATGGACCCACTTTTTTTTAGTCCAAATCCCATACATATATATATAATTTTAAGCTTCTTAGGGCAATGCCAAACAATACATGGACTTTGGAATCCTAGGAATCTCAATTGAGTTACCAAAAATAGAGGAAATCACGTAATTTATAATGAATTACGGTGCAACCAAACCCACCATAAAATCTTTAGCTGTGCAAGGTGGAGGGCAAAGCCAAATATAAAAATTGAGGCAAGATGGAGAAAACCCCTCCACAAATTATTTTAAGGACCGCCGCTGATGGTTCAGGGTTCAGGACCTTCTACTAACGACCCCCTCACACCCCGAGTTGCCCGGGTCGAGTTCAGCCAGCTATTTATACTCGAAGCAACTAAACAGTATAAGCGATGTGGGACAAATAGAAAAGAACCACACCGACTGACTCAATTAGTCAACTTTATCTCCTTCGTTCTCCACACATATCTGATATTTCTCCGTCTCTGCCTGTCGCTCGATCTTAAGCCGCAGCTGGATGATGAACTCTGGAATGACGGCAACATCGTCAACTTCATCATCATCTTCTTCACTGTAAGCTCGCTCACTCACTCACTCTCTCAATTACTTTCTCTCACTTTTCAGCTCAGAAATGATAAATTTTAACCTATTTTTCTTGGTTTTTGCAGATGCTCTCTTCATTCATTTAGTTGCAGAGATGTTAATAATTCAATTACTAACAACATTAGATTGGAGTTTCCTCACAACTATGGTTTCAATGGAGGAAAAATAGCTAAACAAGGAGGTAAATAATCGAATTTAGATATAGAAACTCATGTGGTGGATAATTTAATCGAATCCACCAGATTCTTATTTTTTGGATGCAGGAAGGAGGAAACTTAAAGGTTTTATTCCATTGAAGGCTGGCTTTTGGGAGAACATCAGATCAGGGTAATTGATTTTTGAGATTCTGTTACTGACTAGTACTTGTTTGTGAATATGTCTGTGCCTCAATTTTCTAATACTACTCTTGTTGTTGTAGTTTCTCAAAGAGCAATACGACACAAGTTGTCGAACCACCATCCTCAGAAACCGAACTGGATGAAGAAGAACCATTTGAGCAGGAGGTTTTTCTTGTGGACAAGATTCAACCTGATGGTACAATTGAACAAATTATGTTCTCTTCGGGTGGTAGTGTTGACGTCTTTGAAATCCAGGCATTGTGTGATAAGGTGATGTTTCAACACTTCACTGAACTTATCAGATTGAACCCATATGTATCAGATCCAAATACCAATAATAGATCATAGTCCTCAGTTTTCAACCCATATATGTCTTGTCATGTTGCCTTTTGTTTTATCTTGATCTTTGATGGGTAACTTGTCGTTGAATTGATAGGTAGGTTGGCCAAAGAGACCACCATCCAAAGTAGCTGCAGCTCTGAAAAATAGTTACATGGTTGCCACTTTGCATTCCATAAAGAAATTTCCAGATGCAGGTACTGGCTGCTAAGTTATGTTGAATAGATATGTACACTTGTCGTTTCATTATAATTTTTTGCTGAGATCTATCCTATTTAAATGAATGATGAACATCTTATTGTAATTGGCGAAGTTATTTGACAGAGGGGGATGATAAAGTTGAGCTTATTGGGGTTGCTCGTGCTACGTCAGATCATGCCTTCAACGCCACTATCTGGGATGTCCTTGTTGATCCTCAATACCAGGTACGGTTATGCACTTCTGATAGGTCTATCTAAAATGGAACCTTTAGGATGCAGTTCCCTCATGTATTGATGAAGCATTTCGATGGCAATGTCACTTTCTCTTATTAAGTCAAGAGTTGGTTTTTTGTATAGGGCCAGGGACTTGGGAAGGCTCTTGTGGAACAGATGATAAGAGCTTTGTTGCGGAGGGATATTGGAAACATAACATTGTTTGCAGATGGTCAAGGTATGTATCGTGCTTCTCGTTGGACTTTTTCGTAGTGGTGACTAATTTGGTCAACTACAGTAATTTTACTATCTGATGCAAGTTTACCTAAACCTTCATATTCGAAGTTCCCAGCTAGTTTTTAGGATCTAAGGTGTGAACCTGATCAGGGCCAACTGAATCACCATTTGATACTAATAATAGGTTTCTAGGTTCACCCTTAAGTTTCGAATGAGGAATTGTAATGCTGAGCTGAGACAAGTAGCTAAACTTTAACATGTTTTTGAAATAAATCGCTACATTGATGAGTTACTTTTCTCACTCTTGGCATTTGCAGTTGTGGATTTCTACAGAAATTTGGGGTTTGAAGCCGACCCAGATGGCATTAAAGGCATGTTCTGGTACCCAAGATAGGTAATACCCATCATCCCGGTAATTGTTTTGATGTCTTGCCTAAAGCAATTGTATCCCCCATCCATTGCTGTGCCGCAGTTAGGAATATTGCTGGTACTCTGTGTAATCTCTCTTAGTAGCTCTGTTGAGTGTCTAAATCAAAATATATATCTTTTTTTGCTTTTTCTTTTCTTTACAACAGTGGTTATGTAAATCGAATGCAAACTACATTTCTCTGCATAAAGATGTCACTAGTATTGCAAATGTTACAGATTAAAGTTATAACTTCCTGTGATGATATAATAATAATAATAAGTAGCAAAAACTTTGTTGGTGTTGTGTCCTTTGCACTCAATAGATTGCATACTGCTTAGAAATGTCAGTGGAATCTGAGACACTTGAGAAACTCTACATTCCCATCAGAGCAGCTGCAGACTCTTTTTCCATCACTGAAAAACTGCCAGAAGAGCATACACCTTGAAAGTGGTAGAATCTCGTGTCTCCTTGGATGCATCAACCCACCATCTTCAGTTTCAAATCAGGGTTCTTTTTCAGCTGTTTCTTTCCTATTGCTTATCCAATATCGTCAGGTTTAAGCTCGCTCAAAAAGATGTCCACATTTTTACACGCACCTCACTCAGATACCTTGCATTTTTTTTTTTTTACATGCTGAAAAGCTTCTTCCTGGCTGGGTTGCACTGGGACACTGCAATATCCGCGTCAGTGTCCGCGTCCGTGCAACCCAGCTTCCTGGTAAATGTTAAAAAAGCAAAAGTTACGCCACTGTGGTGGTTGATATAGTCAACTCAAGAGTCAAGAGAAAATTTCTTGACTACTACATGTCTCCGCCTCAGCCCTTAAAATATTTCATTTCCCTGCTTTACTTTTACTTGTTTCCGCAGAATCCACACTTGTAATTTTCTTATAAACCCTAGACCATCATCTTTAGATTTCCTATTTCATTTCCCTGCTTTGCTTTACTTTACTCTTTCCATAGAAACAGAATCCACATTAAAAAAATCCCCAATTTTCTGATAAACCCTAGATCAGGCCACAAAGGGATTTTGATGGAGTATTTCAAGCTTCTCGCTTCTTTCTTCAACTGGAACAAGGGGTTTTTGACTGATTATTTCACTTCTTCCTTGCAAAAAAAAAACGAGATCGAGGGGGATTCGAAGGATTATTTCAAGTTCCTCCCGGAAGAGATTATATTGGACATTTTAAGCCGTTTACCGGCTGAATCGGTTCTTCATAGCAAATTGGTGTGCACCACTTGGAGGAATATCGTTTCTAATCATCCATTATTCTGTAAAATGTACCTACACCATCTCAATCATCCTTGTAATGCTGTTCAATCGGGTAAGTTTGGTTTTCTTGCTCTTGCTAAACGTAGAAATTATCACTATCTCGAATATACATATGGAAATCATGACGAGTCAACAAACCCGATTCAGAGAATTACAAGAATCAATTCAGCACCTCCGTTTTTTAGTGTTATTGTTGGTTCACATAATGGGTTGATCTGTCTAGCTTTTCACCTATGTGTTTGCATTTGGAACCCAGAATATGTTGTGCTTCCACCAATTATTAAGAGAGATGAGCATGATGGTCTTGAACCGTATGTTCTTGGGACGGCCAGCTTTGGTTATGTTTCTTCAACCAATGAATACAAAGTTGTTGGAATATATGTTTGTAGAAGTCTTCATATACACTCTAGGCTCTGGCAATGGATGGAGAAATCTTGGAAAGTTCTATCCTCAATTCAGAACAGACATTTTGCGAGAACGTGGTATCTTTGCCAATGGACTTCTTTATTGGCTGGATAATAAACTAGAAATGATCCTTACCTTCGATTTGGATGCGGAAAAGTTTTCACCACCTCCTTTGCCACAAGACGGCAATCGGCTTATTTGCAACAGAACAGGAGTTTTGGATGGATATCTGTTTTTTGCTGTTGCTCTAGATGACATATTTTATGACATATGGCTATTGAAGAAGAAGAGCAGTAAAGAGGGAACATCAGTCATTGGGTTGGACTAAAGAGTTTAGGGTTGACGGAAGCAGTTTATTAACCGTTGCGAAGAGAGATGGTGTCTTAACCTGCAGTTATTGGTATATCAACATTTACGACACTAAAAGTTCAACCTCGAAAAGCCTTGTCAAGTTTAAGAATAGGATTCGCGACATATCTCCTCACAGGAACACCTTGATTTCGTTGAAAGAATTAGGGGAAAAAGATGTAAAAACAATGGAGGCAGTTAAAAATCTGAAGACAAGATTCCTTGATTATATATACAAGCAGCTAGACGAGGATGACCTCCCTGAATACGTATGCTTATAAACCGGTAATCTTCATTGAGTTTTTGAAGTTGTATCCATACCATTCTATTAACTTATGAGTTTGATTTTGAAAATTGATTGACGAGTAACTTTTGTTTGAACCCAATGCTATAAACATTGTCTTAGTGAGATATAAATTATAAGTTACTTTTGTTCGGTCCTTATATAATCTGTTCAACTTTGTTAACTATTTTGAGTTAAGAACTGAATAGATATAGGGATCCAAATTTTTAGTCTTTCATATTTTCTTCTCGTGTTTTGATACTGCTATGTTAGTGTTACAATTACTAATATCGTTTTACAGAAACTGGTAGTTGGATGGGAAACTCTAGTATTGGTTTCTCTATGAATCTGTGATAGCTAACATGATTTATGCTTCCATTCTGTTGCTGTCAATAACCAACCTAAGTTCGTACAGAAGCCACAATTTCTTAATGCATATTTCTGACAGCCAATTACTAAATGAATGAATGAATAAGTTTTGTGGAAGCCATGAGATCAATATTTGGTGAAAACTAACAACTTTCAGTAAATATCCTCTTTCATAAATTAGACAACATAGACTGTTTTTCGTTTATCTAGCACCTTGCTTTATTCCGCTGTTATATCATTGTCTGCACACATAGTCAGTCGATGCGATAGCTCAAGGTATGTTGCTCTTTCAGTAAAGATCATTCAGTAGAATTCGCTTTCCATCTTTATTGAACCTGCAAAAAAAAAAAATCTTCACAAACTGCTTTGGAGTCTGGTTAGTCCCATAATGTGATTCAATGAAGAGTCATTGAGCTTCAAAGACATGGAATCTGATAAATTGAATCTTAAAACTATACTTTCATATGAAATCCTGGTTCTTGATAGTGCAAATCTCTTAATTCTTATATTCGGGGTACTTGGGAGGGCAAATGAAGTGCACCAATAGGTCAAAAACCTGTCAGTGAACCTGATGCTGCTGCGGGTTAAGCTTCAGAAGGTTTAGAAGAGTGATCGGACTCGCAGAAATCTTGCAGATTGTGAAGTTATGGTGGAGATCGGCAACATTAAAACATTGGAGCTGCTGTAAGTTGTTTCCATTGGTTATCATTGTTTCAATATGACCCAAGTCGATACTATGTGATTGCTATGTCAATGTGATTCTGACTTGTGTATTGACAGGTTCTTTACCAGACGAACTTGGTTTTCTTCCAAATTTGGACTGAATTCAGTTAGACCACAACTTCATATCAGGACAATTTCCTAAATCATTTGCCAACTTGAAAAAGAAAAACAGTTTTGAGTAGTTAATTACACTGTACTTTGCTAGTGGACTCCAGAACTCTCATAGTTTTCAAGTTAACTGCTCGCTACGTCAGTAATTCGTATGGGCATTTTTGCTTCTGCAGCCACATGAACAATAACTCAACCAGTGGATCAATTCCACCACAGCTTTTCAGACTACCTAGTCTTGTTCACTTGTTTGGTGAAGCATTTTGATGCCAATGTGAGTTTCTCTTATTAGGTCAAGACGTGTTTTTTTTTAAATAGGGCAGGGACTTGGGAAGGCTCTTGTGGAACAGATGATAAGAGCTCTGCTGCGAAGGGATATTGGAAATATAACATTGTTTGCAGATGGTCAAGGTATGTTTCGTGATTCTCATTGGACTTTGCAGTAAGTGGTGAATAATGTGGCTTACTACAATACGTTTACCATTTGATCCAAGTTTACCTAAACCTTCATATTCGAAGTTCCCCAGCTAGGTGTGAACCTGATCAGGGCCAACTGAATCACCATTTAATACTAATAATAGGTTTCTAGGAATTGTTAAATGGTTCACCCTTAAGTTTCGAATGAGGAATTGTAACGCTGAGCTGAGACAAGTAGCTAAACTTTAACATGTTTTTGAAATAAATCGCTACATTGATGAGTTACTTTTCTCACTCTTGGCATTTGCAGTTGTGGATTTCTACAGAAATTTGGGGTTTGAAGCCGACCCAGATGGCATTAAAGGCATGTTCTGGTACCCAAGATAGGTAATACCCATCATCCCGGTAATTGTTTTGATGTCTTGCCTAAAGCAATTGTATCCCCCATCCATTGCTGTGCCGCAGTTAGGAATATTGCTGGTACTCTGTGTAATCTCTCTTAGTAGCTCTGTTGAGTGTCTAAATGCAAATATAATTTTTTCCTTTTTCTTTTCTTTACTATAGCGGTAATGGAAATCAATTCTCTGCATAAACGACGAAACATGTCACTTGTATTGCAAATGTTACAGATTAATGTTGAGAATTTTGTTGGTGTGGCTGCATTTTATGCTTGAACTGCCCTTGAATTTGGGGTACTGCTTAAAATGTCAGTGGAATCTGGGATACTTGAGAAACCGTATATTCTTATCAGCGCCCTTTAAAGTCCTCTATTTATCACCAAAAATTGCGAGAAGAGCATACACGGTACAACACCTTGAAGGGGGTAGAACCTCAAATCACATACGGTCTCTCCTTAGGTTCCGAGATTCACCAAGCATCACAATGTGGCTATCCTAGCACATTCTTAGGTTTTTAACGATCATAATCGGACTACCAGCACTAGCAACTCAGCAACCCAAAGCCAGTTCCTCACTAAATTGGATGGGTTCTAGACACCCACCATTCTCTAAATTGCACTTACACCATCTCAATCATCCTTCTAATGCTGCTGCTCATTCCGGTAAGTTGGGTTTTCTTGGTTTAACTTTCACTATTTTGAATATACAAATGGTGCCATTCCGAGAATTAGAAGAATAAGTCTCTCCCCTCCATTTCCGTTTTATCGTGTAATTGGTTCATCTAATGGATTGGTCTGCTTATATCAAATCATGTCTTCTCTACACCTAACTGTTTGTGTTTGGAACCCAATCACCAGAGAGAGTATGTTATTCTTCAAGATGATATTAAGATAGATGATTGTTTAAGTTTTGGTTCTAGCTTTTTCTTTAACCAATGAATACAAAGTTGTAGGAATATATGCGTCCAAGGACACCAAGTTTATACAAGTCCAACGTATACACTCTGGGCTCTGCCAATGGTGTTCTTTATTGGCTGGATAGTGAACTAGAAATGATCGTTGCCTTCGATTTGGATGAGGAAAAGTTTTGTGACAATATTTCATCACCTCCTTTGCCACAAGACGGTGATCAGCTAATTAGTATTTAACAGGATTGGAGTTTTGGATGGATATTTGTTTTTAGCTATTCCTCTAGATGGAGTATTTTATGACATATGGCTATTGAAAAAGAAGAAGTCTGAAGAGGGAGAGGAACATCAGGGTTGGACTAAAGAGTTTAGAAGCATATTACTAACCATTGCGAATAGAGGTGCTGTTTTAACTTGCAGTGATTGGGAGTATATCAACACTAAGAATTATATCAACATTTATGACACTAAGACTTGAACCTCGAAAAGCCTTGTCAAGTTTAAGAATGGGCTTATACCTTGGTTTCGTTGAATGAATTAGGGGAAAAAGATGCAGAAACAATGGAGGCGGTTAAAATTGAGGGTGATTATATATTCAACTACAAGCCGCTAGATGAGGATGCGATCCCAGAATATACTTATATACCGGTAATCTTGGCTGAGTTTTGGAACTAATATTCATATCATTCTATTGACTTGTGAGTTTGATTTTGAAAACTGATTAACAAGTAACTTTAATGTGAACCCAATGCTATCAACATTGTCTTATATATTATAAGTTACCTTTGTATTACTTGTGTTTAATTGTGCAATGGGAGTCGCATAAGTTGGAGCTTTTCCAGTATTCGAATAGATTTAGGAATCCAAATTTATAGTCTTTCATATCTTCATCTAGTGTTCTGATGTCAGTGGTAGGAAACTCTAGTACTGGTTTCTCTACTTGATTTATGCTTCCATCCTGTTGCTAGCAGCAACCAACCTAAGTTCTAAGTTCGTACGAAAGCCACAATTTCTTAATGCATGTGGCTGACAGTCAATTACTAAATGAATGAATGAATTTCCATTGGTTATTATTGTTTCAATACTATGTGATTGCTATGTCAATGCGAATCTGACTTGTGTATTGAGTAGTCTCATTGACAGGTTCGTTACCAGACAAACTTGGTTATCTTGGACTGAATTCAGTTAGACCACAACTTCATATCAGGACAATTTCCTAAATCATTTGCAAACTTGAAAAAGAAAAACAGTTTTGAGTAGTTAATTACACTGTACTTTGCTAGTGGACTCCAGAACTCATTATTTTCGGGGATCATGATTTTTTTTGAGGGGACCGTAGTTTCAATTTTAGGAGGACATTTAGAAGTAAAGTGAAGACACCTCCTTATCCACACATTTTAGTGACTGACTAAGAAATGAGACATTGGTGGGGAGGTCCAATTTGTTTTGCTGGAAATGTTAATGCAGTGAGGTCTGAGGAGGAAAGAAATAGAGGGGAAGGGGATAACAGAAATAATGAGTTTCTAAATTCTTTAATTTATGATCAAGAATTGATTGATCTACCTCTCTTGGATGGAGCATTCACTTGGTCAGATATGCATACTAACCCTTTGCTTTGCAGGTGGATAAATTCTTACATAGTGTGGATTTGGATGTGCTCTTTCCTGAGGCTATTCAAATTGCTCCAACTAGAGTCATCTCAGATCACAAACCAAATATGTTGGAAACTAAACCTACTGTGAGGTGCAAGCCCTACTTTTAGTTTGAAAATTCTTGGATTTTACATAAGGATTTTGTGAAGAAGGTGCGGGAATGGTGGGATGTAATGGAATATCAAGGGCATGCAAGTTATGTTTTCTTCAAAAAATTGCAAAATAAAAAGCCTGAAGTTACTTTTAATTCACAAACCAAATAAAATTCTGTTGGACTTTTTGAAAATTCTTGGATTTTACATAAGGATTTTGTGAAGAAGGTGCGGGAATGGTGGGATGTAATGGAATATCAAGGGCAGGCAAGTTATGTTTTCTTCAAAAAATTGCAAAATAAAAAGCATTTTCTAAAGTTACAGAGTCAAGAGGAATTTGGTTCTTGTAAGAGACAGAATAAGGAGCTGACAAAGAAGATTGCTAACTTTGATTTGATGGAGGAGGCTAATCCATTTAATGAGGTCCAGTTTGAATTGATTGTTGTTTAAAGCTGAAGAACATCAAAGCTCAGGAATCTAGGAAGTGGTTTATTAGAGCTAAACATAATGATTTTAAGTGGGGAGATTTAAATATTGTATATTATCATAGAATTGCAAGTGCCAGGACCCAGGAGGAAGAGAAATACAATTGCAAAATTAGAAATTGATGGGGAAGAATTCTTTGATCAAGATATCATTAAGATGGAGATGAGAAGTTATTACATAAATTTGTCTGCTGAACAAAATGATTTTTCTTTTACTCTTGATAACTTGGATTTTCCTTGTTTGAATGATGTAGAGAAGAATTGTATGGAGAAGGAGTTTACATAGGAGGAGGTTTTTGCAGTCATCAAACACTTTGGTACAAATAAATCCCCAGGTCCAGAGAGATTCTCAATGGAATTTTATAAAACTTGTTGGCATATAATTAAGAAGGATTTCATGAAGCTTATGGAGGAGTTTTACAGGTATGGAATTATGGATTGGAGATTAAATTGCTCTTTTTTTTCTTTAATTCCAAAAAAAGAAGATTCTTGTGCACCCAAGGATTTTAGACCTTTAAGTTTGTTAGGCAGTGCTTATAAGATACTTTCTAAAGTACTTGCTAATAGACTAGAGACTATGATGCCTAAATTGGTTTCTGGCTTTCAAGGGGCATTCATTAAGAATAGACAAATTTTAGTGGTAAAAAATTTCAAGAGAAAAGTAAATTTTGTAGTGAATTGAAAAGTTAAATGAGTTTGATATTTATAAGTGTTGAAATTATGACCTTTTTTGGTTGTTTAAATGTTATCGTTGTAGAAGGGAATTGACACGACAGTCTCAAGTGAATCCGAGCCTCATCTCAATCCCCAACAATCGACTCAATATGCAACAATAAACTCTTTTCACGCTGACCAGAACTTGGTTTGTCCATCCACCTGGCCTACCAAATCACTAAATTTTATGATGCCCTTGACTTGTACGTTTAACACCAAAAAAGTAATCAAAGTCCTGCAACTAGGCTAGGTAGATGACTACATGTCTCAGACTTTAAACTCTCTCTCGGTTAGGCTCTCTGGCTCCAACATTTCATTTCCATGCTTTTCCTTTACTCTTTCCACACTAAAAAATCCCAAATTTTCTTAAAAACATAGATTTCCTGAATCACCATTTCTTCTTCAACTACAAAGGGATTTTGATGGAGTATTTCAAGTTTCTAGTTTCTTTCTTCAACTGGAAGAAGTGGTTTTGACTGATTATTTCACTTCTTCCTTGCAACAAACCGAGGTCGAGGAGGGTTTGACGAATTATTTCAAGTTCCTTTCCGAAGAGAATATATTGGACATATATATTAAGTTGTTTACTAGATGAATCTTTCCTTGATAGCAAATTAGTCTGCACAACTTGGAGATATATATATTTTTTAGTCATCCGTCATTCGCTAAAATGTACTTACACCATCTCAATCATCCTTCTAATGCTGCTCATTCCGGTAAGTTAGATTTTCTTGCTTTGACTGAGATTCATAATAACCACCGCCATCTTGAATATGCATATGATGAGTCAACTAACACCATTCAGAGAATTACAAGAATTAATTCAGCACCTCCATTTATGGTTTTTATTGTTAGTTCATATAATGGGTTGATCTGTCTAGCTTATGACCTATCTGTTTGTATTTGGAACCCATTCACTAGAGAATATGTTATGCTTCCACAAATTGGTACTTAATGAGAAGCCTCTGGGACGGCTAACTTTGTTTATGTTTTTTCAACCAATTAATGAATACAAAGTTGAAGGAATATGTGAGACAAACACGGAGTCCATACAAGTCCAGGTATACACTCTAGCCTCTGGCATTGGATGGAGAAATGTTGGAAAGTTCAATATTCAATTCAGCATAGATATTTATTGACGACATGGTGAAAATGCGGGGATACCAAAATACACCACCAACGTTTTCTTAGCCAACCTGTATGGACTAAACCCAAATACAATTCCGAGAGTTACACCTTAATGAAGCTCAATCAGGAATTATATTAAGAGTTTATATCTCTTTCTCTCACAATCAATATGTAAACGGAAACAAGTCTGTGAACCTGATTATGCCGTGAAAGTTCTTGTACGATTCAAAAGATCAATATCCAAGATCAATCAAGTTGTATCCAACAATAATGATGGACGTATTACTTTGATTGATTTACATACAACCTATGATATTTCAATTATTAAGATAAAAAATATAATGACGAAAAAGATATAAATAAACAGAAAAAGTTTTAAGTGATTTATTGTAATAATTGTCGATTTTTATCGTATCACATATTAAGAAACAAATTTATTGGAAAACCTAACTACAATCATTCTAAGCGTTCACATCTAAAGATAGAAAGATAATAAATAAGAACTATGAAATTTATATTTGAACTGGAAGAAAAACTAGGTACTAACTGAATAAACAAACATGTCCCATGTTTTCTTAGCCACATCTTTTGGCACTTCGAGAAATATTATTTGTAGAGTAAGTGTGTTTTCATAAATGTTAGTGAGGTTAATATTTTTCCTAGTGTTTATTTCATCTTAAGTATTAGCCATTAAACTTCATAGTATCTCATATATTGCTTCCCATTGAATCACTTTCGCTTGATCTTACACTTGTGTATTTAGTAATGTTCAAAGTGTTTCCTTCTTCAAAAGACAACCACGACCTGTAATGAAATCTCAGAAACTTTGCTAGTTCATCGTAATGACTTCCATCAAAACCATATCTCCCATAGTGTATTGCTGAAATAAAAGAATTGATTTCCTAACCTCAAGTTCGATAGTCACCAATTTCGAGATAGGTTTTCCGACCTCGTAATCAAACATTGTGATTAATATAGCACAATTGACATCCTTCCTCTTATCTAATGGAAAATGACAAGCTTTTGTGTCCATTTGTTTCGATATAGAGTCCGCAAGACCTTGAGAGTTGTGTACTATTGTAGATACCAACATAGTTATGGCCAGATCGAAGGTGAATCCTAGTTTCTACACATATCCATAGCATAATATACCCCATCATAAAATTTTCAAATCTAAACTCATCTTCTTAAGTGCATAAAGTTAAGTTATGTTTGAGCATTGCTCGGTTGAACCCACCAAGCATTGGTATATCAAGTTTGGTTGTCATATTTTAGTGAACCAAAACTCATTTAAGAGTCGCTTGATTTAAATGTACTAGAGTCAACTTCATATAGGTTAGCTTGAAAGTATTAGGATGAGACATTACAAGTATTGCGAAGACTTGAAGAAGTACAGAGCTATAACCACAACATCATCCTTCCACTCGAGGTTAGTGATATTTGACTTGAACTGTTTCATTCCCTAACGTATATTTCAAGTCATGCATATTGAAAACATAAAACTGCGAAGCATGATCACTCAAGATAGACATAGTATTAAGGAATACAATATGAGGCTTATTGCTTAACCATTAAACTTTGTATATAATACATCGACATAATCATATGAATTCTATTGTGATTATGTAAGGGTATGAGGTGAGGATTTCATCCTAGGAAACAATATTTTTACATGTGTTTTAAGGAAGTAAGTTCATGATATGTATTGTGAACCGAAAAGGAAATCGCCAGGTGTTATTAGGGATATTATTCATTGCATATCTTATGAATGACCAATATGTATGATTAGTATAACCGCTCATGAATTGTTTGTGTTCTTGGTACAACTATTCACATGAGGCCTGACTTATGTATTGGTATGACTTTTATTAGTGAAACCGATCTTAAGTAATCACCTGGGGTATGATTGGGTTTGTGAGTGTCTAACAAAATATTGGGAGAGGGGGAAACGATCCTAGTAAGAGGTGAAGTACATCACAAGGGGAACCGATCCTATGAACATGTGCAACACATTTTTAGGCAAGGGGGAACCGATCCTATGGACATATGAAGTGCATACAAGTTAGATACCAATTATATGTGGGGAACCGATCCTAGTACCTAGTCATCCGAATTTTGGTAAGATAGTGTGACTATGCACAATACTCACATGGAGGTAGAACCGAAACTTGTTTCGGTAGAAAAGTTAAACCCATGGTTTGTAATTGAGTGTTACTTGATCAATCACATAGTTCTTGAAAGTCAGATGAACCAATTCTAAACTTGTTTGGAAGTGTGGTAAATCGGTTTCAAGTGAGTAAGTATGAAAAAGGACTTACAAGAGTAAGATGTCGACACACTTTGAACACGTTCATTAATGCATATCTTTATTATTCAAATATATTCATTAAAAGCTAAGAAGGAAGTAAATCCCAAGATCGAATTTAAATAAGTTAAGAATCTTTTTAATTAAGGGTTTTTAATTATATATGGAAAATAATAATTAGTAATGTGCATTTAATAGTTAAAGATTTTCCAAGGAGATTTCGATCAAAATTTTGGACAGAGCATTCATAGGAATTATGAAAACCTAATTTGGAGCAATAATGAAATATCTTGAAAATATTTTCGGTTTTGGAAATTCCTTGGTGTCCAAAGAAATTCTTTGGTGTCCAAACTTCCTTGTGTATAAATACTTTGAGTTTGCATTTCTAGCAAACTAATCCTTCGTGACAGTAAACTTCCTCTGTTGTACTGTTACTGGTGAAGCTTCCTATTCGGAAAGGAGAGTAACCTAATTAGGCAAAATCTCGTATGGCCGCTGAGTTTAAAGTCTTCTTTGGGATTGAGAAGCTCTAGTGCGTACCGTTGGTGGGAAACTAGATATTGCGGTTTATCTTTATTTTCCATATAGATTTGATTGACTAACGGTGGTTGAACTTTGATTGCACCTAGTTTGTTTATGCTTGAGAATCTTCTCTTCTGATATAAGATTCACTCAAACTAGTTCAAGGTTTTGACATGGATCTTTAGACTGTTGTTAGATCTAAAAACGATCTTGTGATAATCCATTGTTAATAGACTCCGTTTTGTGTGTGATTGATCAAAAGAGATTCAAGTAGTTGTGTGCAGGTGTTTATTGAAGATCTAAGAATATTTGAAGACAAAGAAGAGATAGAAGATTTCTGACTTGGTTTTATAATCTTTGGTGTGCACAATACTTGTTTGGGTAACAGAGGATTCAATTAATAATCGGTTTATCCTTGTGGTAGATTGGATTGATTAATTGAGAAGATTGGCTCAACATAATTCTTTGGATTAAGAGTGTTGATTGCAAAATCTTAACGATTGCCTTTGGATGATTAAATATAAGATAAATCTTGGAACCTGGCAAAGGAGTTTATGTTAAGATAAACAGAAGAGCCTTTGTGCAACTCATATCACTTGGTTGATTCTGCATTTGCGTTTTCCTCGTTAACAAAATCCTTTGTGAAACTCATAAATCATTTACTTTATATTTCCTCATTATAATTGTTTTATTATATAATTAAAGTAAATTGCACAAACGTTAATTCATATTTACTTGATATGCAAATCCTATTGATTTTGGTTATTTCTGAACCTTTGTATCAAGTAAACATACTTCGCTGTTGTATTATCTCGATCTTGTATCCATAGACGATCACACGAAGTGTGAACCGATTAGTTGTATTGTCTCGACTCAGTCCATAGACAATCACTTTTGGAGAAAGGACTTATAGGAAGGAAAAGTAATAGCTTGAGGTATATTTGGTTACCCTCGGCTTTTCAAGTTATAAACTTGATCAATTCAAATTAAAACTAAATTATGAACTTAATAAATTCAGCACAAAACATTAACTTACCATTATTATGATCCGACATCTACAGAGCCATCCTTCTCAAGAACACGTGAGTCAGATCCTAGATTAAACTTGTTTATTTTCTTCAAAACAAGCCCAATAATGATGGAACCATGTTTATCTTTGAAGATCTGCACTCCAAAAATCAAAAAATTATTTCTTTTCATATAAAAGATAAAAAGAATACATATATACAAACAAACTCGCCGGATTGGGGTATGATGAAAGTAGTTGGGGTTAGGTAATTAAACAAATATAGTCACTAGGAAGTACAATCTAAAACTCCTTAACAATATATCTTTCATAATAGAAAAATTATCCCTGATTAATTTCCACTAGTTGAATTGTTTAAGTAAATATTGTTGGATTAAATTAGTTAACTAAATATTTTGCAGACTTTTGTAACGAAAATGAATTAATCTATCTAATCAAACATTTCTCAAAAAATAAAATCGCAGAGGGTTTGTTGGTTTAATTCTTCAAGTGCCAGAAGGGATTCAGAATTTTGTAATTTAATTTATGAAATGTGGTGATGCTCGAATGAAACAAAACATGTGGACTAAACTTAGTCGACATGATCCTATTAAAACAAAATAATGAATTTTAATAGTGATGTCAAATATTGTCATGGTTTATTTATTATAATCATGTCAACTAACCGTTCCAATAATTAAGGATGCTCGAGAATCCAAAACAATGATGACTATTTATTTTTTGGGCAAAGTCGTCATGTTATTTTCAAAAAACATGACAACTAAAAGCAAATCTGTACACAAATTTATTTATTTTTGCAATTCTTTGTCGTCATGATCGAAAATTTAAAACAATGACGAGTCTCTACTTCAAGGAGAACGATTGTCATGTTATATTTTAAAAATCTTCACGAGTAAAACTTAATCTAGGCACATAAAACATTGGTTTTGGCAGATATACTCGTCATGGTCGAAAATGCAACAAAGTGACGACTGTCTACTAGTCGCCATGTTATTTTTTTACGTAACCATGAAAACTAGTAACAAATTTGGACACAAGAACACCTAGATTTTTTGCGTTTATTAGGCGCCATGGTTTAGCTTTTCCATCCATGACGATTGGTCATATTACATCACTAGTCATCATTAGTTTAGGGATGAAGACCATGACAACTCTAGTAAATGTTCTTTCAGTTGTGAAGAAAGATATGAAAAGTCATCAAGGTATTCATCCAACGAACATGACGACTAATCAAAAGCATCAAAAATCGTCATGCTAAGTGGAACTATACCTTAAACTAAATTGATTTTCTTTGACCTAATATGTCATCTAAAGAAATAAAAAAAGTAATAGATTGAGATTTTGACTTTAATTATTGTTTAATTCTGGAGAAATATTATATCGTACTGAAGTTGTTAATTTGATTTCTAAAACACCTTAATATTTTTATGGAAAATCGATATGAAGAGCAATTATGAAATACAATTTTACTTTGTTAAAGCATGTGAGATTTAAAGTGAACAAAGAAACAAAAATGCGTTTATGGATTGATAACTGGATTTATGATTGGCCTATTAAAGATTGTTTCCTAATTTGTACGTAGTTACAAGAGCTAAACCTTTTCTTTTTTTTTGCGACTTACTGAGTCTGCAAGGGAAGGTATTGCTTAAGCTTTGAAGGTACCCAAAATATTGAATTTTTCATCTTAAGATGAATTGTCTATTCTAATATTTGATCTTAATTCTAACAGTTGGTTTCACTTCTCAAATTTACGATATATACTGCTCCTACTAGCTCATCGTCTACTGCTGTTACTTCTCATTCTGTCTTGCAACTAAAATAATTTTATGTTTCTAATATTTCTGTATATTGTAGTATCCAATGATAAGAAACATCATACATAGTCATATCCTTTCAATCTACTAAAAACCTCATCCTTTAGAGGCAATTGCTTTGCTCAATCGTCTCTGGATAAATGGGTCAAGGATCACATGAGCATATTGTAGAGATTGACAAAAAATCTTTATTTTCATTGATCACCCAACGTTTTACTTGGATCTATATGCTAACTTATATGAAAACATTAATGTTTAACTTTCTAGGGAATTTAACATTAGAAGAATTAAATTTGTAATGAGCAAAACATATTATTGTATCACTATCCTATGTAATTGCATATGTTGTTCGAGAGCATAAAAATAGCAGTCCAACTATCATAAATCTCAATGGAAACACTAATATGATCATAAATATAAACATGAATTAGACTTTATGATAGCTGACATATAACTTCCGACTGAATCTTCTTAGTTGGATGTTAGGATTGTCCCTTCCGTGAAGTTCAAACATTTTCTTTGAAGGTCAGTTCCTTGATCTAAAAACAACCATGGCCAGTGACGAATGCATCATAAATGTTCATTGGTGGAGCGATTTATTCGTAAAAATCATAACTAAAGATATCATTACATCACTATATAACTATTCAAATACAACAAAGTTCATTTAAATTGGATACTGCAAGGTCATTTATATTTCAAAATTTATACATTTTAAAACCAAACTTAAGAATCTCAAGGTTCATTTGCAAAGAATAAAAGGAAAACATAAATTTAAGGAAATCAATTCTTTTGATCAAAATATAAGGTGGTCAATATGTTAGTTATAAATGCTACCTTCTATGCACACAGTGATACGTCCTGATTTTTTTTTTTTGGCAAGACCAAATAAATTGATAATAAAAGATACTACACATGGCCCATGTAAACTGCCACATCTTGATTATTTATTAGGCCTTTAACACAGTAGGATTACAATTTTCGAAGACTCTTACTTTTCAGCTGAGAGATAGGATTCCGAGATAGATTCTTAATGTCGTAACATTTGATAATGGATATATAGTTTTTTAGAATTATGACACCAGACTTTAAACAAAAACTTTTCTTTGTTTTTGTTTTTGTTATTGTTATTGTCATCTTAAGTTTTTATCTGTAATAGAAAGGTAAACTTGTGTTTTTTTTTACTAAAAAGGTTGATGTATTGAATTAAAAAAGAAAATAACAAGGATGGAAACCCCCATTTTTGCATATTACAAACTTATCTACTGTCAAGAATTACTTTCCAGTGTGAGAAAAGTTCTCAGAAAAAAATAAATTTAAACATATTATCTTTTCCTCCCCAAATGTATAATAATCGTGTATATATATATATCCAATTATTGTTTCCGCTTCACTTTTAGATCTTTTGTGAGCCATTACCCAGCTATTTATCTCGTTCCGTAAGGCCTAGAAGATAGCAAAGATAGATTCAGTAGGTTACCTGATGATGTAATCCAGCATATCTTGTCTTTTAATGATACTAAATGTGCAATACAAACTTGTGTTCTGTCCAAAAGGTGGATTGATGTTTGGAAAGCTCTACCATTTCTCAACTTCGATAGGAGTTCATTTTGATGTTTGTTTGATAAAAGATTATGGAGTCTCAGGATCTTAGATTAAACAATTCATCTTTAGATATGCATTTCCTATGAATGTTTTTTTCTTCAAGCTGGCATGGTCTTCTACAAACGGCGAATTTTTAATGGATTCCGGTTGGGCTAAAATTTTGTATGACCCAAAGAATGATTCAACCAAAGTTTGAGAAGTCCACGGTTTGAGTTCTAAGGCATGGAGCCAGCCAGTGAGTTATGTGGGGAGTTTAGAATCACTCAACTTAAATCCTACTTTTGGTTGTGTAAAGAAACGCAATACAAATCCACCATGGAGAAACCACATGATGTCTTTAAAAATACTTGAGTTGAATCGTATGGCATCGAGCCGTCCGGTGAGTTTTGTGTAGAGTTTACTTAACTCAATCCCTACATCCAAAATTGTCAACACAAATCAAATCACCAAGAAACAAAGACAAGAATAAAAGTACCAAGTTGTTAACTTATTTATGTTATCATAATTTTAATTATGAACCTTTTTTTTATATGGAATTAATAATTTATGTTATCATAATTTTAAAAATTTAATATTAAAATGTTCATGGAATTGATAATATCCTCCTCCGACCATAATGCATGCAAAGTTTTGTGTGTGCAGCTAGTCGCCAATTATTTTTTAACTGAAAATTTTGAGACTCCTGGACCATGAGAGGGAGCATAACAATCATCAAATTCTCAATGAAGTTTTATTTAAGTAAACATTAACTATTAAAATCAGGCCATACAAAATAATAAAAAAAAAAGATAATGTGAAATCAAGATAGTATATTTTGACAATGAAGAATCAAAATCTACCACACATTCAAGGTAAGGTTATATTCCTCTAAATGTATGATTCTCATCCATTTTACTGTAAACCCTCAAGAATATTCATTATCGGCCATTTCAATTTCCACCCTCTTCGAAACCTTCTAGATGAACGATTTTTTGGGGACTACTTAAAAAAGGTGGGGGACTACTTTGTGATAGAAATGTCCACCCTACATTATAAGGGGTGTCCTAAAAGATTAGGGAAGACTAATCTTCTCTTATCCTAATTAAGGTTATAACTAATCCTAATAACCCACTAATTTAACCACTACCCACTAATATAACCACTAAATTAAAACCTAAATTAAAACTTAAAATCAGATTCAAAATTGATTCTTTTCTTTTTCATCTTCTTCTTTTCTTTTCCTCTTCTTCGTCGAAAAAATTTCATCGTCGATTAATCAATCTATATAAACAATGCGCTCTAAGCAGACACCAAGAATTCCAGTATTGAGCCCTGGACTTGCAAGTATAATGAATCTCCCAAATCAATTTCATATTGATAAACAACTTCAAGCAAAGTTCAGAGACCAAATCAAGCATCCAACATGAAAACAAAGTATGATTCGAGTCAAATGCAAATCCACGGGTAATTTTCTTCATACCCATTCTTTTTAATTCATTATTTATTGAAGAAATCGATTAGAAATCATGAAAACTCATTGAAAATGGTAGTTACAGTAGACATTTCGGCTAGGAGATTTTTTGTGTAACCCTAGATTTTCTAACCAAACTTCCAAAAATAAGAACAGATCAGTTAAGTAACCTAATATCTGGTGACCGAACTACATTGTTCGGTATGCTCGCAAAAAAAACTTTCGTAACCGAACTCATTTTTTCCTTTGAAAGAATGGGTTCGGTTTTGTCGGTAAAATTGTTTGCTAACCGAACATTTAAAATATGTAGTTTGGTTACTTCTCTATTTTTATCAGGTCATCGATCTTGTGAAATATGTAGTTCGGTTACCTAGCAATTTTTACCAGGTAACCGAACTATAGTCTGTTAACTCCAAATGTTGTGTTTACTTCAATCTTTAGTTCTATTTGATTTGATAACACAATATTCTATTATGTTTAGCTAATACTTTGGTTTTTGTTCATTAGGCACGGAGGAAAAAGATTGAAACTACACCAAGATGAGGATTTGGAAACACCCACCCCTCGTGGAGAAAAACATTTAGATTTCTGAAACCATGGTGCCAAAAATGCTAAACATGGATGGGGGCTCTTTACCGGAAGTCAACCAAGAGAATGTTCATAATGTGATCCAAGATGACAATGAAGAGTTGTTGGAGAATATAACTGATAATTTTATTGAAGAAGAGAATGATAATGAATAAGAGCGAGGAAATGAAAACCAAGGAAATGAAGAGGTTGAACAACAAAGATAAGACGTTGAAAATGTAGAGGAAGAACTACAAGGACACGGCAAAGAAGGACAAGGACAAGGATGAGGAAGGATAGGAAGAAGAGGAGGAAGATGAAGGATAGGAGGAATAGGAGGGAGAGGAGGAAGAAGGTGAAGAGAAGGAATATGAGGGAGAGGAGGAAGAAGGTGAAGAGGAGGAAGAGCAAGAAATTGTTCCCGTTAAATAGAAAAAAAGCCAAAGCCTCCTAGTGCTAGATACTCACACATTCCCCCTGATAATTTGTGTTTGTCACCTTTCAACCCAACTTATGGTACTCCAAATGATGGAGGGGCAATATTGTTTGGCTACAAACACTCATGGGCTACGAAGATCTATGCGACAAAGGTATTCTTTAAGTTTATTCATAACTAACAAAATGATTTATTTATTTTGGGACATGTTTCGTCAAGTATTAATAGTGTTATGTTTTTTTCGTAGGATCATAATGATGCAGTTCGTCTTATTAAACGTCAAAAGGCGTCCAAATGTGATCTTTATTTGGAGTGTGACGAGAATCAAGAGAAGTTTAAAGAATATATGTTATGGAGAGCTATTGAGTACGCACATGTGGAATTTGACGATGTTGCCGTATCCGCATTTCTCGAGAGGCATTATCCCGAGACATTTACAATGCATCTTCCATTTGGCGAGATGGGAATTACTCCCGATGATTTCCACAACATCTCCGGCTTACCAGTGGAAGGTAAATGTTTTTGAGAAGGCTACAACCCCTCGATGATTTATGAAGCTCTTGAAGAATTGGCTCTAAAATATCTAGGATGAGATGCAAGAAAGTCTCAATGTGAGTTTAGACGTTCTGTGAGGTCCCCTAAACGTGGCGATGAGTATAATGCATATGAGGAAAATGGAGCATTGAAGAAGAAGCTGAAGAAATTCAAGTTGGTACAGTTGAAGGTAGCATTTGGATGGACAAAAAATAAGGTGGATAAAGGAAAGTTGGTGATGGACAGGGAGACCCTTAGGCATCATGTCACCGCTTATTGGTTATATCAGCTAGAAACTGTCATTTTCCCCGACATTTCTGGAAACACTAATATTGGTTATATCATAAATCTCAATGGTAACGCTAATATGATCATAAATATAAACATGAATTAGACTTTATGGTAGCTGACATATAGCCTCTGATTGAATCTTCTTAGTTGGATGTTAGGATTGTCCCTTTCATGAAGTTCAAACATTTTCTTAGAAGGTCAATTCCTTGGTCTAAAGAAAATCATGGCCCAGTGCCGAATGCAGCACAAATGTTCATTAGTGATGTACTAAAAAGATTATGTACATCACTATATAACTATTCAAATACTACAGAGTTCATTTAAATTGGATACAGCAAGGTCATTGTTATTTCAAAATTTATACATTTTAAAACCAAACTTAAGAATCTCAAGGTTCATTCGCAAAGAATAAAAGGAAAACGTAAATTTAATGAAATCAATTCTTTTGATCAAAATATTAGGTGGTGAATATGTTAAAACTCCTTGATTTTAGCTATAAATGCTACCTTCTATGCTACATCCATTTATTTATTTTTTGGAAAGTCCAAATAAATTGATAATAAAAGATACTACACCTGGTCCATGTAAACAACCACATCTTGATTATTTATTAGGCCTTTAACAAAGTAAGATTACAGTTTTTGAAGACTCTTACTTTTCAGCTGAGAGATAGGATTCCGAGACAGATTCTGAATGTCGTAACATCTGATAATGGACATTTACTTTTTTACAATTATGATACCAGACTTTAAACACAAACTTTCTTTGTTTTTGTTATCTTATTAAGTTTTTATCTGTACTAGAAAGGTAAACTTTTTTTTTTTTTGACTTAAAAGGTTGATGTGCTGAATTAGAAAAGAAAAAAAAAGTAACAACGATGAAGAAGGCGAACAAGTACATATACTTCTGATTACTCCTACTCTAAATTTATATAGTGCCCTCAGACAACAACCAGACATGCATGTTCTCACTGACATGGCCTTTTTCTTATGCCGATATGCTTTATCTGATGTTGTTAGAAATGTCTTAATGCAGATGTTGGTTTACGAGTTCATGTCAGAGGGAACACTAAGAGATCACCTTTCCGGTGAGAATGTTTTTTTACCGGTATGAATTTTAAAATCTATTATTGCTGGACATTTTCATTATCTAATTTTCATTCTTTTTGATGGGTGTAATTTGTTAATATTATAGCTAAATCAAAAGCACTATTGAGTTTTGCTATGAGACTGCGAATAGTGACAGATTCATCCAAAGGCATTCTCTATCTACACACAGAGGCAGATCCCCCCATATTCCACCAAGATGTCAAATCCAGCAACATACTGATTGGTCCTAGATTTAGAAGGAAGGTTGCTGATTTTGGACTTTCACGTCTTGCACCGGTTCCAGATATTGAAGGAACGACTCCTGGGCATGTATCCACCGTTGTAAAGGGCACCCATGTAAGCATTCCTTATAATTTATACAACAAATACTTATTGTCGGCTTCTGCACTTGTTAGAAGGAATAGTGACATCCGAACTTGTGAACTAAATTCCACATCTTTGCAGGGTTACCTCGATCCAGAGTACTTCCTTATGTACAAATTGACAGACAAAAGTGATGTCTACAGCCTCGGGGTTGTATTTCCAGAGATTTTGACAGGGAGGTTACCAATCCAGAATGGTAAAAACATTGTTCGTGAGGTAATACACCAGATCCTCTTCTAATTTAGTGATTTTATTTTCCAGCAAACTATGGATGAGACTCTGGTAAGAGCTTGACAATTTATAATTGTAATCTTTCCTTTTTGAAGGTTAATGGGGCATATAATTCTGGTATGATCTTCTCAATCATAGATGAAAAAATGGGGATCGTATCCTTCTAAGTGTATCCATAAGTTTGTAACGTTAGCTCTACATTGTTTCCAAGAAGATACAGATGCTCGACCTTCGATGGCACAGGTCATGAAGGAACTTGAAAACATCTTGTATATGATGCCAGAATCTGACATCAGCCTAGCTGTCTCCACAGACCACGATATAGATGATTCATAAGGATGGAAACCCCTATTTTTGCGGATTACAAACTAATCTACTGTCAAGAATTACTTTCCAGTGTGAGAAAAGTTCTCAAAAATAAATAAATTTAAACATGTTAACTTTCCCTCCCCAAATGTATTAATAATCGTATAATATATATATATATATTTTTTTTTTAATTATTGTTTTTGCTTCACTTCTGGGTCTTTTGCGAGCCATTACCCGGCTATTTCTCTCGTTCCATAAGGCCTAGTAGATAACAGAGATAACTAATGTCCATAGTTTACTCCCTCTGTTTCTACCTCTTTTATTCTTCCATGCATGCAATTACTATCTCAAATGCAGGCATGGAAGAATAGGTTAACACAATGGAAGGAACAAGTATTCAACCATATTGTAATGGTGAAGATAGATTCAGTAGGTTACTTGATGGTGTAATCCATCATATCTTGTCTTTTAATGATACTAAATGTGCAATACAAACTTGTGTTTTGTCCAAAAGGTGGGTTGATGTTTGGAAATCTCTACTATTTCTCAACTTCGACAAGAGTTCATTTTGAAACAACAAAAAACATCATTTCATAATATTTGTAGACATGGTATTCCTTTATCGTTGCCAAGACTATGCTATTCAGAGGTTTGATGTCTGTTGGGAGAATTCTAGATTGGATAATTCAGTGATGACAAGTGTTAATAGATGGAGTGTTTATGCCGTTAGGCATAAAGTTCAAGAGATAAGTATAGTAATTGAGTACATGCATTATTCGGAATATGAAATTCCTTACTGTTTCCTTAATTGTGAGTCACTGAGAAAGCTGGAAATACGTGTATCCTATACTACCGAATATGTAAAACTTATTGTGCCAAGTTCGATGAATTCAACTTCTCATGAAGAACTGATGGTATGTGGATTAAAAATCTCCAATCTGGTATTTTCTAAACTTGTGTTGTTTGTTTTGATATTGTTGGGACACTGCACCATCATCACCACAAGAAAAAAGTAAGAGAATATTGTCCCACATCAACGAACAAACATTTGATAAAGCAATGGTTCCCAAGGATCCGCCCACTTATCCCTCTCGTCGACCCAGTCGGGGTAAGCCCACTTATCCTCCCCGACGTCCCCATTATGGTAAGCAGAAGAGGTGAAGAGTTACAATTTGTTTGGGTTTAATATTTTCACATGTTCTTAATCTACGAGTTATTTGGGTTTGATACGAGAAATCAACAACAATAACAATAAATAAATATCTTTACTGATATCAATAAACTTAAATAAGGGTATACAATAAATTAATTAAAACTTTTTATGTTTTTTTAACATATGAGATAAAAAAAAATATTTTTTTTAATCAAAGTATTAAAGCAAAGAGTAAATTATTATTGATTAAGATAACATTATCATATTTTTTTCACGATAATATTGATATATGGGTATATTCTTTCAGTTTTATTATGAATGTACTTAACATTAAAGAAACTAAAAATACAATAAGAAACTAAAAAAATAACAATACTTGCGTTTACCGTGATACTAATAGTGAAGCAAATGTATAATAAGGACATAATTTCTCGATAAGGTTTCTTCTTAAATAATCCCTCTGTTCCAAAAAATGAGTTACTATTGTTTTTTAAATTTGGTCTATTTTTAGGCTAAAAATGAAAATTGATAGTACCTCTTTTTTAGAATAGGAAGTAGTATGTTAGGAGAAATCAGTAACAGCTAGAATAAATTTTAAATATGATTCAAGACTTTTTGCATTAATTAAATTATTATCAATGCAAATAGTTAATTACTAATTAAGATAATATTATAGTGTTATTCCAAGATAATAAATTGATATATGAGTATATTTTTCGAGTTTGTTATTGGTATGAGTACACTTAAAATTAAAGAAGCTAAATAGATAGAAAGAAACTAAAGAAAGAATAATATTTTGCATTCACTTTGATGCTATTGATGGTATACTTAATGGAACAAATGTGTGTACGCTGCGAGGAATGAGAAACCTTATTCAAGTGGCGATAAATTGTATGTCTGTAGTTGGAAAATGAGATGTACAATAACAAGCTGGTCGTGAATACATTGTCACTGGGTAATCGTTTTTTACTACTACTTTTTGGTTTCATGCAATATGTTTGAACACTTTTTGTTGATATCTAACATCTCCAATATGTTGGGATCGCTTTTATTACTATGTAAATCGAAATGTATGAATTCTTTAACTATTTTTGGAACGAAACATACAATGTTGCAAAATGCTATTAATTAGTTTACAAATTGAAATCATTGATTTTTTTTTTTTATTATTGTAATTTGTCACCATTACAATTAGTCTATAATCATGTACAAGTAATTTATTTAAAATGCAACTAAAACTGAAAGTGAATTTTTTTAACACGACATACGAGTATTATTCTCCTTTGTCGATCAAGGAGCGCATATACGATTCTAGACATCTTTTCCCTTCGATAGATGGAACAAAGTATTGTTTCAATATAAAGTAACATTATCAACAGTTGGTTTCATCGATACATATACTATACGATAAACAAATGAAGCCTAATTTGTTATCATCATGAAAACCACAAGTAAATTACTAAAATAATTGGTTCCAAATATAAGTAAACCATAGATGAAAATGATGAAACCAAATTTGGAAATTCCCCTATGTTTGCAATCTTCTAAAAATAGGAATCATATGTTTTCTTTTTAGGATTAGAAAACTATGTACTTCTAGAATTACTAGGAGACTATTTATTTTGTTTGCAACCATGGGTACCTAAAAACAGATCAGACCTCCGCCATCAGGAGGTTTTTGATCCCTCAACAGCATTGAGTTACTTAAGATGCAAGGAGGTTTATCCTGCAGCTATATTCTTGAGTGCCACTTTGCATACTTCAAACTTTTTCCGTTAAAACATTCTTGAAAAAATACTTTTTCTCCAATTCTAGTCACTTGTGTCTTATTGCTTCGAATAGACCTTGTTTTGCTACTTCACTTAGAGTTACGTCTTGCACAACTTTTAATGATGGCGAATTGGCGACTTATTTTGCTCTTCAAGTAGCTTGATTTCTGGTTCCACGAGCTGTTTTGGTGGTAACTTCTGCGGATGTTGCAGGATGTCTTCAAACATTTTAACAAGTGTTACAAATCGTTTTTTTCTGTGTTGGTACTCTCACAAGATTTTGCACAGACTAATTCACTAGGTTCTTTGAAAATTGGATAAGCCGCGAATAGGCCAATTTTATGACTAGCGTTTACCAAGTGTTTGAAATTGAAATTGATATTTACAGATAGTATGTATGCCTTATGTTGAAAAGGTACTTTATGATAGAATGTGGGCATCCAACTCAAAACCAATTGGCAATGAGTGGAATGACGCTTCAATTTATATTGTGTAAAATGGTTAGGGGTGTGGTCTATGTGGGACTATTATCCTTAACATGCGCTTCTTTTGTAGGGCTTTTTGAGCCTGTACATCGTGGACCTCTCTTTACATGTAGCCATTTGAGCTATGATGCAACAACACTGATACGGGGATACTGATATGAGATTCGTCAATTTTCATAAAATGGGGATACAGTAGGATACATGTATAAGAAAATAATAAATATAATAATAATTCATTCTACTAAAAAATCATAAAATAAAAAAACCCGATAGATACTATTTTGAATATTAAAAAAAGATAATGTATGTCCACTAATATCTCACGTTCTACTTTATCCGATTTCGCGGAAGATTAAAGTGAGCAAACATTAAATTTTCAGCATTTTGGGTTTCAGTCTTACTTATGTTAATTGAATGGATAAAATTATGTACTCCGATTTCTCTCTAAACAACATGACTGCCCAATAAGCCTTAAAGCTAGATTTTCTAACACCGGAATTGAAGCACCATAAAAATAACTTCCAAGTCTTTTTTCTTTATAGCACAAGTTATTAGGTTTAGGTATAATTATTCGATATGTTCATGAGTACAAATGTCTACAAATATTTAGATTTTATGTATAAATTTATAAATATATAGATTTTATATATATAAAAAAAAGGTTAGATTATTGGAAGTATCCCCTCTTAGAGTATCTGAGAGGTATCCCAGAATATCCCCTACCTTTTTCGTAATTAAAGAAAGGTGACACTTTAAATAGAGTATTTGATACGTATTCATAGGTATCCCCAAATATTTGATACTGATACGTCGCCAATACGGATACGTCACCAATTTTGAAGTTTCCGTGCTTCATAGATTTTGAGCTTATTACTTTCTTACCGACCTAGACATGCTAGAATGTGGATGTACAACTCAAACCCAATTGGCGATGATTGAATGCCCATTTCAAGTTATATTGTGTACATTATAGCTAGGGATGTGGTCTACTTGATATACATCAGGATTGTTGGAAAAAAATTAATAGAAAGATCTTTTTTGGAACTCGAGAAAAGATGTTCATGTTTTTATCAAGTATGAAGTTTTAAAAAGACAATTTAGAATTTGGAATCCCACATGATACAGTGAATCTCCTTGTTCCAGAAAAGGCAACTTAGTAGAAGAAATACATCAACTTGCAGCAACCGAAACATGTATTAAAAAACTTTAAAAAAAATAACAAGAAGGAGAAAATATGAATCATCAACTTGAAAAACATAGAAAAATTTGTTATGGTTGTACCTCACGTCTTTGGCATATCAAGAGGAGCACCAACGATGATTCATTCATCTTTTTTGATGTAGAAGAATCAACAACAAGATAACAAGGGACTTGAGAGAAACAAAACAAAACTGTTTTTTTATATGACTCGGTGAGTTATATAACTCCATAGATGGATATAGTTTATAAAACCGTCATGAGAAATTTTGGGATGATTTTTGTTTAAAGTCATCAATAAATTTAGAATGAGAGAGAGATAAATAGACAGACAAGAGGAAACATGTGTAGATTAGATCTAATTAGTGCCGAGAGTTGATTTTGAGCGGGAGTTTAGGAAAACCAAGATATTTACGAATTTTGAATTTTCGAGAGAGAGAATTGAACTTTTTTTTCATTTGACAGGTCGTTTCCCTAGTCAGCAATTCGGGTTACGAGAAACGTTCAAAACAGGATACATGCGAGTATTATACGGAATTGGTAAAAATCAAATTCGCCCAGCGGTTCGTGATATATTTGGTATTAATACGAAACGCCATACGTACATGTATAATTCGTTTTAGAAATATGAATTCAGCATACAAAATTCGGCATATGAATCTGTTAAAAAATTATTTTTAATATAATCTCTCGTACGTAAATAACAAGTACGTTGATTGTATTGGGATCAGATTGATATATGCAAAATTATAAAAATAAAAAATATAATAAAAAACGATAGTTTAATGATGATGTAATAAAGTATTATATGGACCATAAGATTCGGTAAGTCGTAAATACGTGTATAATTCATCTTAAGCTGAAAATTTGCAAATCTAAATTGATGATCCAGTTATACGGCCGATGCTACGGATTCACGAACTATTCGAGTATAATTCACGAACTTACTAACTAGGGTCATTTTTAGGGAGTAGGAATTAATGCATATTATAGAAATACCCCCAAGTTCTATTTCCCAGATTTGATTCATGGTTCTGTGCTGGGAAGCACTGATACGAACACAAAGCGAATACAAGAAGGGGAAAAATTAAAAATCATCAGGACACGGCCACGTTTATATGTGTATTAATTAAATAATTTTTATATACTAGTGTCATAGTGTTATTAATTAAATACATGAAAAAAAACTCAATTTTATACATTAGATTAGTCCACCTATAGAAAAATTAGCTATTATACCAAAATCCGTAACACACTAGATTACCCAACTAGTAAAAATAGAGTATAGATTTCTACCCATTCGTCATGTGGTGTCCCAGGTGCATGTTGTGTCTAACGCGAACACAACACCAATATTGGCGTGTAGGTGCTTCACAGGTTCTGTGTTTCACTTATGCGAGTCCCACTTAGGACTTGTATTCATAAAAATAAGTGTTTGCGCTCATTGTGGCCGGCCTGCCAGACATATTAGATTGAGCCTAACTATCTTTGAGATATAACGCAAAATGGACCTGCTGACGGCTGTAAATGGAGGAGGCTGTAATGGAGGAGGCAGCATATGAATCCCACAACTAAACAAAGGAGGAAGGAAACACCACCATGGGTCGTCTTAGGGTGCAGGCGAGCTATGCAGTCGCCTAGGGCGCCAAATTATTTGGGGCCTAAAAAAGTTTTGTTTACAAGTAAATTACTAACAGTCGGTAAGTGTCACTAAATGATTTTGCCACATTTACAAATATAATAGGAAGTTGTTACAGTTATAGCTGTTACAAACTGTTTTGTAACAGCTAAAAATAGCTCTAAGACTGGGTCTTATGGGCATGCCCAAGGGATTCCCAAGAAGAAAAACCATGGCCTAAAGGGTTGATTCCTGCAGAGCTTCCCTAGTGTGCAGGAAGACTCCTGGAATGGCTAATGGTTATCCGTTCCAAAAAAGAAGAAAATGGTTATCCATTAACCGTTATTGCTCAAAATAAAGGTGAATCATTGGCCGTTTTCAAGGAACGGCTAACCATCCACCGGTTTCTATTTCCTTTAATGGTTAATGGCTAGCTGTTCCTTGACCTTTTTTCGTTTACACTCCGTGTACACTCATTTTCAGTTTATGTTTTGTGTTGCCATTAATGGTTACACTGTATGAGTTTTGAGATTTGGTTGAGTAATATATAATTTCTGGTGTGTTGGAGGGACATGTATAAAGGTGCTTTTACGCATACTCAGGGGAACTATTATCCTTCGATTCTTATCTTCAGCAGCGCACTATTAGGCACAGATGTTTATCACTTTTAGCATTAGATTCTTATCTCTATTGAGATCTCATTGAGATGGATATGACTTTATGTTTATCAACAACTGGGATTTCTCTTATAAATCCAAAACCAAATTTTTTTGAGACATAATTCATTAACCACTCAAACAAACACCTTCCTTGAAGCATAAATATATTTTATGAAATATACCGAGTCACAAATGAATTCAAACCGGAAAGGAAAACATATAGTCTGTGTCGAGGCAAACCAAATTTGTCCACTATGTTTTCTTGATGACCATTCCGCAATGCAGTTCCCCTGGATGTATTCTAAGTGCCCACAGAGGGGTTGAACATGCATCAAAAATGTTACTTGAAATGGAGCGAGGACAGAGGAGGTACCTGCGTTGCTAATTCGATAATTGTCGTGAAAAATCAGAGTGGTTGGAAGATGAAATCAAGGCAAAAGATGATATAAAGGTAGATGAACTCTGCCAAAATTTCAAAGAGAAAGGGATAATTAAGGTTGAACATGAAAAGGTATCCTCATGCCCAATTCCTGATTGTCATTTTGTTATGAAACTCTATCGTTATAAAGCTAAGAACACCTATGGTGTACATTTTTGGAAATATCCTGGTTGTCAGTTGGTGGAATGGGTTGAGTAAGTTTTAATTATGTTGCCCGATAATTTGTTTGGGTAAGTATTATGTGCTTATGATGTAATGTTTAATTATGTCTTTTAGTTTGTTCAATTTGAGTTTATTATGTAATATTTATGTTTTATTACTCTGTTCAGTTTACGATGTCTATGTACTTTTCATAATTCACTGTCATTGACGTCATCCCAATAGTAGGTGTTTCTTTAAATATAAGAAGTTGCTGGCACCAAGTGACGACGAACTTTCGACAGAGTAACAACATCTATCCATGCATTTATGATGGCTATATCTTCTTCTGTCGTATATAGTGGCATTATGGATGATTTGGAATTAGTTAATGTAACCCTAATACAAGAAGCTGAAGATATTTGAAGAGGAGATGAAAAATGTAGGAGAGGTGCATTTATAGTGTTTACATAAACTGTTAAATTATCGTCCTGTCTTTCAGATGACTGAATCACCTAGCAGAGGTAAAGTGACCTTTAAGTTACTTTAAAAAAAAAAACTAATATTGAATGAATTTACTGATGGAATGGTCTGGTCCATGCCTAAATGAAAGGGAATGATGGAATGACAACACAATATTATTTAGCACAAATAATGTAACACGCGATAATATATAATTTTATTAAACCTTGGATCAATTTCTTAGTCATCCCGGTTATAATTATATCATAATTACTAAAGACTTAAACCTTTAGGTGACCCTAAAGGATGAGTGCCATCTCGTGAGGGTTTACAGAGAGGTGTGCCCACAAAACCTATCGTTATGAGGGTTTACATATGATTTCATGAATCACCCTTACTTTTAAGCTCTGTTAGGAAATCCGGGAACTTGGTCTTTAGAAATATAGAAACTTCTCGGTGGGGAAACTCAACGCCTTTAACTTGTCGATACTTCAAATCTGCAAGTCTTTTCTGCAAGGAAAAAAACTAAAGGTTAAATATCAATGTTTATGTATTAAAAAAAAAACAAAAACAAAAAGGTTCATATTTACCATAATTTGAGTTGTTATGGATTGGGGATCGCGGCAACTCACAACAGCTTCGGCCTGGTAGGCATAATATAATAGCATTTCCTCCTGAATTACTCCATATCTGTTCTTTAAGTTATCCAGGGTTCTGTGTTTGGAATTTGCAAACTCTAGCTTATAATTCTGCCACACCATCTCCCAAAAGGTTTTTGATGGTAACAAACCAAGCACAACTTCACGGCGGGAGATACTTTTCACCCAAGATTCCATGATGACCAAATCTTCAGATGAATCAAACGCAACCATTTTATAAAAATTATTGTTTAGGGGAGGTCTATGTTCAAGGACGATGGAAGAAATGAATATTTTTTTTGGTGTGAATTATTTTGAGGCTTGAGAGGTTTGGAAAACCCACAATAATAATACTGCAAGTGCACATCGTCTAACTAGTAGACAATGGAAAGTACAGGTCGTTCCCACGAGGAGTGTGAAATACCCTACTAACTAATACCAAAAACAAAGTAATCAAATAAGATGATGCTTAATAATTTTTCAGATTTCGGAACAAAATGAAATAATAAATAATCGTAACAAAATAGGTAATGGGTAATTAAGGTTTTCGATTTCCACCAATTCAATCGTATAAAACTCTACTAATTTTTATTTATTACTCAAGAAAAATATCGAAATCAATCTCATGTCCCGGAAGATGTTATATTAAATTCTAAAATATAGTTTCTCCGCTGTAACTTCCTTCGCTTCGTATGTAGCGATCCTAAAGCATTACCTATCTATCCTTGCTTACCACGTCTAGGGATTTAACCGAAGCATGAAATATCAATTCAAAAGCATAAATAATCAAGAAAATCACATGAACGATAAAACACCAAGCTATATGAAGAGAAATCACTAATCAATGAATCATTATTAGAAATATCATCGTAGAGTCTATATAAATAAATTGGTTTCAATCTAAACCCTAACAAACGATTTAGCAAACCATGGAGAAAAATAAAATCAATCGGCAAACCCTTGTTTTCTCCTCTTCACGGCTGTGTAGCCGCCTCCGGCTTCCTCCCCTCGTTCTATCTCTCTTCTTTACTAAATAGTATTGCAAAGGAATTCAGTTAAAACCTAGCGAACTCTGCCAAGGCCTGGTCCAAATCCAACAAGAATAGAGATAGAACTCTTTCCAATGTTTGCCACAGCACCAGCCTGCTCTGTCTATTCAGTTCTCGGCACCCACCGGCTCACCGTTCAGTCCGTTCGTAACACTGAGATCAAGACCAAGCCATTCTTCTTAGCTTGGCCACAACAAGAACCTCTATCTCCTGACCTTCTACGGTTCTTCTTCCACTGACTCCAACGACTGTGTCATCCACCAGAAATACCAGCAAAACCAACTCCATCTACGCCCGTACAGTAACCACCAACAAACTTGAGCTAATACCAAGTTAAGAAATATAAAGTCCACCACCGTCACCAACACTTTAGCCATCTTTTGCAACGCAACCATCAGTTCATAGCATTCTCAACAGAAATCAGAGTTTACCCTTGTTTTGCTACCAAATTAATCTCTCCGCAAGAACTAAAAACACCAGCAGCTGCGATTGCTCCATCAAATCCTTCACAACCAACTACGACACTAGCTCCAGTCCATAGAAAACCAACATCTAGACATTCCCTTCTTCTTTCATGTATACACTGCCAGCATCACCACTACCAAAATCCCTGAAATTCACCATTACCAACTGCATAGCTAACCCAATGACCCTTGAAACCGATTCACAAACACAGATTCCATCTTCATTATCGCCTACAAATTATACCACTTTCCAGACTTCCAACCAAGCGTATGCATGTCCTCCGATTTCTTATTTGCTCCACCAGCAAACCATTTCTGCCAGCAACATTAATATCAACCCATCGATATGCTTCTTCCATTCTCGTTGATTGCATAGCCAATGATAAACTCCATCCACAGAAACTGACTCCATCTGCGTCGCGTTCCTCGTCATTACAAATATCAGCAGCACCACTTGACAAACACCATTAATAATTCACGGCAAGATTTGTTAAAACCCGTCCGGCATTCGAATCTTTTAACAAAAGAACGACCAACACTGCCTGCACTTCATGCAGCTAATTGAACACTCAAAACTCAATCTCCTTTGATGTGTTAACTCCAGCTTCCGTTCTCCCTGCAACTAATTAACAGCAGCAACGGCATATATTTCATAATACATCTACAATCTCATGTTTCTGTTGTTTGAGGAGGACTTCAAATCCATCTTCATTTCATGGCAGATATTTTCCCATACGGCCACCATAATCGATGCCAGTTTCAGCCGACACAAACCTTCTAATCGTATGGATCTGCAAGAGCTGATGACGCAAGAAATCTTCAAGTTCAGTTCACGCCAAACCTCAATCACCGACTGCACCAACTTACATGCCATATCAAAACCAGCCATACCTATCCATACATCCACAACAATCCCCATTTCAGTGATTACACTCAGCTCAACCAATCACCTACCACTTTATATAATATCAGCAGCCAATTCAATAACCACCAAATGCAACTCTCGGTAATTTAGATGCAACATTTTTTTACGTCGAACTATAGTGTGCAATGGCTACGGAACGAGAACAACATCAGACACCATTTCGACTCCCTTTCTGTTGTCATGGTAACTAGACTGGTTGCTGATATATGGAAATACCAGGCCAACCATTTGTTGGAAATAAGTTACAATTTCGTATGCAACTGAGAAATAATACTTTGATTACACTGATAATAGTAACAAACAACTCAAGAAACATGAGAAAAATACTTAACACTCACTGATGTGTTATTGTTATACCGGAGATGCACTGATGATAGTATTTAAAAATTAGTAGAGGCACGTATGAGATACGCTGAGCTAAAGGTAATATTGCCTGCTACTCCTATGAGATGCTATAACAATTAACAAATTACCTCCAGGATACAACTACTGTTAGTTCTCCTCTATGTGTAGCATACACAGAGAGAACCCTTAGAACTTGGCAGCAAATAATGAAAACAAAAACATAAATCGAAACTACAACCAGTTTCAGAGAAATGTAAAAAGTAATTTATGTTTCTGTAAACTAACTATGTTTTTGTAAACAGAGAAGTAGTATTACAAAATTATGTTTCTGTAAACTACAACTCGTTTTTTTTATGTTTCTGTAAACTAAGAACTCTATTTAATGTTTCTGTAAACTTAAATAAAATTTCTGAAAGAATAAAAGAAGAAGAAGAATTTCAGAGAGAAGAGTTCTGAAAGGTATGGTTTCAAATGAAATTCTTCTCTCGTATTTATAGCAAAAAACATTTCAACGTTCGACCAAGAATCCAATGTGCGACGTGATCGTCCGTGATTCACGCTTCAGCTTTTGTTGGACGAGTAAAAGCATCCGTTAAAAATACAGTAAAATGTTTTGTCGGAATTCAAATTTTTTCGAGATTCTTCTCGAGGTTTTTTTGCACACGGGTCGGACACCCAAAACCGAGAAGGCAAAGAATAAAATTCTTTATATGTGTGGGAGAAACGTGTGGAAAAATTCAGTAAAAAGATAGGGTCGGATAAACCCACACCCACACCCACACCCTCACCCTCACCCTCACCCTCACCCTCTCCCTCTCCCTCGCCCTCGCCCTCGCCCACGCCCACGCCCACGCCCACGCCCACGCCCACGCCCACGCCCACGCCGAGCCGAGCCGAGCCGAGCGTGCGTGCTTCTGTGCGAAGCACCGCGCGAACGTGGGAAAGGCAATAAGAAATGCAATAAGGTTTAGGCAACCTTGCCATAGTCTAGGGCTTTCCCCATACACAAAGGTCTAAAGACCCAAAGGGCCATACCCTTAAGGCTAAACCAATGCTATTTAAGTCTAAAACTCTAAGTGTTTTAGTCTATATGGGACTAATGTTTTATTCATTCACATGAAAAAACATCTAGGGAGTAATAGGTCTTGGGATCAAAACATGGTCCATGCATTTTTTGATTAAAACAAAACATTGTTTTTTCTAACAATCCCCCACATGAATAATAAAACATTTCGATAAAACACGAGAAAACATAAGGCAACAATATAGGCTAAGGTGTCCCAAGGATTGAACCTTAACTTAGTGAGAGGTTACCCGAATCGCTTGTTGATACGGTGAACGCAATGTCTTGAACCGCCAACAATGAATGCAATTCAGAAATAACAGCCACACTTGATGCCTCAACCGAAGAAAACAGTGCCAAGCTCTTGCGGTTGTGCCCATTTTGGCCGTGGGCTAAAATCCCGGACTTAATGAATGTCTCTAGAGAATCAGCTCAAATTCTCATAGGAAGCGGCCCCACTTCCAACATCCACAAAGGTGAGTCCATAAAGAGTGTCCTGCCACACCCCGCTTTAATCAAAGCCATGGTACCCATTAAGATCGCAAAAGATCATCCTTAATTCTCGTGTAGCACTATCGCACAGCTTACACCATAGGGAGGGATAAAGATAGTGCTTTACCCAATATCACCATAAATTAGTTGTCTCATTGAACCTTGATTTTGGAAATCCAATCACAAGGTTGAGTATCCTTCATGGTGATTTATTCAATGAGCTTAAGTCCCATCCCCTTCGATGTAAATTTAACTTCCTCTCTGGTTAAGCCTTTCACAAAGGATCTGCAAGATTATCTTTGGATTTTACAAAGTCTATCGAGATAATACCAAAGAGAGAGTAGTTGTTTCACCGTCTTGTGTCTTCTTCGTATATGTATAGACTTCCTGTTGTATACATTGTTCTTTGCGCAACCAAGAGCAGCTTTTTATGTCACATGGATTGCGATTGAAGACACAGCTTGGGCAGAGTGGAATTCCTCCCAGGAAATATCGTATCCATTCAGCTTCTTCTCTCCAGCTTTTTCCAAGGCTATAAATTCAGACTCCATAGTGGATTTAGCTATACATGTCTGTTTGGTGGACTTCCATGAGACAGACGCACCTCCAAGTAAGAAGATGTACCCACTAATAGACTTGCACTCTTCCGAGTCTCGATATCCATTGGCATCACAATACCCTTCCAAAGACAGCAGATACTTCCCAAAACTTAAGCAATAGTTTGAGGTCCCTCTCGTGTAACGTAAAACTCTAAAGAGAGCATACCATTGATCCCCTGGTTGCAAGTATACCGCTTAATCTACTCACAGAGTAAGCAATATCAGGTCTTGTACAGTTCATCAAATACATAAGACTACCAATAATGCGAGAATACTCAAGTTGATCAATACACTTACCCTTGTTCTTTTTCAGTTTACAAGTGGGATCAAAAGGAGTAGATGCAGGTTTAGAATTTTCATAATTAAATCTCTTTAATACGGTTTCAAAGATAATGAGATTGACTAAGACTATATCCATCGACGTCTTTTCGATTTTCATCCCTAAGATTACATCGAGGGGCCTAAGTCTTTCATGTCAAAATTATCTCCAAGCATGCTTTTAATGTTATTAATAATATCAAGGTTACCGCCTAATATGAGCATATCATCAACATATAGGCACACAATAACATGAGAATCATCCACAGATTTAATGTAAACACATTTATCGATTCATTAACCTTGAAACCATTAGTTATCATAACATGATCAAATTTTTCATGCCATTGTTTAGGTGCTTGTTTTAAACCGTAAAGAGATTTGTTCAACTTGCATACTTTGTTTTCACAACCTTTTACAATAAAGCCTTCAAAGTTGATCCATATAAATTTCTTCATTCAATTCACCATATAAAAATGCGTTTTAACATCCATCCGATGTATATGCAAATCATAAATTGAAGCTATAGCAATCAACATCCTAATCGAGGTGATTCTAGAGACTGGTGAATAAGTATCGAAGAAATCTAATCCTTCCGTTGTTTATAGCCTTTAGCTACCAACCTAGCTTTATATTTATCTATAGTTCCATCTGTTCTAAGTTTCCTTTTGAACACCCATTTACAACCTATGGATTTACTACCGGAGGTAAATCTACAAGCTCCCAAGTTTCATTTTTTGAATGGACTCCCATTCATTTAATGAAGCTTCTTCGTAGGGAGCTTGGAGAAGTCATAGCTTCTTTGTAGGTTTGGGGTTCGACTCACCGTTTAGAGTCAAAAAATCTGGGCCAAAACTTGTTTCAGTTCTTACCCTTTTACTTCTTCTCGTTCAGGTCTCATACTCCAAAGTTGGAGTTTGACTAATCGATGGAACATCCGGGAGGTCATCATGGACCTTTTTCGATGTCCGCACTTTAAAGGAAAAATGTGTTCATAAAACACAAAGATCTCTAGATTCCAATATGGTGTTCTGACCAATGTTATTATGGTCGGGATGATGACCAAGAACTCGTATGCAATTGTATGCTCAGGGATACCCTAAGAAAACACAGTCAATTGTTTTAGGACCTAATTTAGTTTTCTTGGGATGAGGAATGGCCACCTTGGCCAAACACTCCCACACTTTAAAGTATGCATAGGAAGGTTGTTTACCATTCCACAATTCATAAGGAGTTTTATCGATTTTTTAAATGGAACTCGGTTCAAAATATAGCAAGCGTAAAGGATAGTTTTCCCCCACAAGTTCGAAGATAACCCGAACTTGTCAACATAGCATTTACCATATCTATGAGTGTTCTATTTTTTCTTTCAGCTACACCATTCGATTCTGGTGAATATGGTGCAGCTTGTTTCATGAATGATTCCATTATGTTTACAAAACTCACCTATGGGTATCACATACTCACCGCCACGATCTGACCTAAGAGTTTTAATTTTAACTCCTTTTTGGGTTTCTACTTCAATTTTATAAAATTTGAAGGCCTCTAAGGCTTCATCTTTACTTCTAAGAAGATGAACCTGACAATAGCGTGAGTAATCATCTATAAAAGTGATGTACCATTTTTTACCACTTCTTGTTGGTGTTGATTTCAAATCTCCTAAACCGAGTGTATTAGTTCCAAAGGAACTGCTTTACGTTCAATCCTTTTATTAAACGGTTTTCTTGTATATTTAGATTCAACACAGATTTCACATCTTTGATTTTTATCAAAGTTTATTTTTGGTATGCAACCTAAATTAGCAAGTCTTTCTAGAGATTTTAGATTAACATGCCCAAGTCTATCATGCCAAACATGTGAAGAGTCACAAACATAAGGTAAGAAGATGCATTAACATTCAATTTCAAATCAGATACACTAAGCTTAATCATGTTATCGGTAACATAACCTTTTCCCTACGAATTCACCATGCTTAGAAAGGACAACAAGATTAGATTCAAAGAACAATCTTAAATCCTTTTCCTAGTAAGATGGTTTCTGAGATAAGGTTTTTGCATATGTCTTGGACGTAAAATACGTCATTCAATGCGAGAGTTTTTCCTGAAGTTAACTTCAGTTCGACCTTGCCTTTCCCCTCCACTTTCGCGGTGGTAGAGTTTCCCATGAACAATTTCTCATCATCTCCTACTATGGCATAAGAGGAGAAAGCATTTTCGAATTTACTGACATGCTTGGTGGCTCCGTAATCAAGCCACCGTCTCTCACATTAGTCACACTAGAGACAAGGTCGACTTCAGACACCATGCCAGTAAAGTATCCAGGATCATCTACTAGGTTTGCCTTATTTTTCTGTTTTGGATCATATTTGATCCTTTTAGGGGCCTTACAGTCTTTAGCCATATGTCCAGGTTTTCTTCTAGAGCTTCCCATAAATCAAAAGCATTAAAATCTTCTTTTGCATTATAGAAGTCATACAAGGAATCATCAAGACAATTAAGAATATGATTCTTGCACAAATAATTCTTCCTATTCCACCTGTCCAATTTATCTTCATTACCACGGCGATGAAGTTTTTCTCGATGGTTTTTCTAAAGCATATCCTTCTAACCTTTGGTCATTTAGGAAGAATAGCATTTTAGACTCGCCATCTCTTAAAGTCCTTACCACCGAACTTTGGTGGTTTTTCTACGGTATTTTTTCCCATGTTCTTACAAAGAATTACAATATCACAATATTACAATATTACAATCAGGCAAGCTATTACCTTTAGAATGTTGGAAATAAGTTACAATTTCAGTATGCAACCGAGAAATAATACTTTGATTACAATTGATAATAGTAACAAACAACTCAAGAAACATGAGAAAAATACTTAACACTCAATCGATGTGTTATTGTTATACCGGAGATGCATCGATGATAGTATTTAAAAATTAGTAGAGGCACGTATGAGATACGCTGAGCTAAAGGTAATATTGCCTCGCTACTCCTCCGAGATGCTATAACAATTAACAAATTACCTCCAGATACAACTATCGTTAGTTCTCCTCTATGTGTAGCATACACAGAGAGAACCCTTAGAACTTGGCAAAGAAATAATGAAAACAAAAACATAAATCGAAACTACAACCAGTTTCAGAGAAATGTAAAAAGTAATTTATGTTTCAGTAAACTAACTATGTTTTTGTAAAAGAGAAGTAGTATTACAAAATTATGTTTCGTAAACTACAACTCGCTTTTTTTTTATGTTTCGTAAACTAAGAACTCTATTTAATGTTTCGTAAACTTAAATAAAATTTCTGAAAGAATAAAAGAAGAAGAAGAATTTCAGAGAGAAGAGTTCAAAAGGTATGGTTTCAAATGAAATTCTTCTCTCGTATTTATAGCAAAAAACATTTCAACGTTCGACCAAGAATCCAATGTGCATGACGTCCGTGATTCACGCTTCAGCTTTTGTCGGACGAGTAAAAGCATCCGTTAAAAATACAGTAAAATGTTTTGTCGGAATTCAAATTTTTTCGAGATTCTTATCGAGGTTTTTTGCACACGGGTCGGACACCCAAAACCGAGAAGGCAAAGAATAAAATTCTTTATATGTGTGGGAGAAACGTGTGGAAAAATTCAGTAAAAAGATAGGGTCGGATAAACCCACACCCACACCCACACCCTCACCCTCGCCCTCTCCCTCACCCTCTCCCTCTCCCTCGCCCTCGCCCTCGCCCTCTCCCTCGCCCACGCCCACGCCGAGCCGAGCCGAGCCGAGCGTGCGTGCTTCTGTGCGAAGCACCGCGCGAACGGGAAAGGCAATAAGAAATGCAATAAGGTTTAGGCAACCTTGCCATAGTCTAGGGCTTTCCCCATACACAAAGGTCTAAAGACCCAAAGGGCCATACCCTTAAGGCTAAACCAATGCTATTTAAGTATAAAACTCTAAGTGTTTTAGTCTATATGGGACTAATGTTTTATTCATTCACATGAAAAAACATCTAGGGAGTAATAGGTCTTGGGATCAAAACATGGTCCATGCATTTTTTGATTAAAACAAAACATTGTTTTTTCTAACACCATTGTGGTTGCTGATACATGAAAATACCAGGCCAACCCATTTCATCATTGTGCTGCTGATATATAGAAATACCAGTCCAGCATAATAAGTGATGCTGATATATATATAGAAATACCAGGCCAGCATAATAAGTGCTGCTGATATATAGAGATACCAGGCCAGCTATATTTCATTGCTGCTGATATATGGAGATACCAAGCTAGCATATTTGATCATTGTGGTTGCTGATACATGGAGATACCAAGCCAACCACATTTTGCCATTTTCGTCGCAAACACCAATAAGGCTCACATTTTGTTGTTTATTCGTTGGATGGTCGAATTCACTTGTAATTTCTACAAAAGCACTAAAATAGTATTAATAACTAAAATATTGTATCCTAGCTAATATAAATATGGGTATAAAATGTAGCATTTACATGCTTATCAAGGCTACACAACGTTTTATAGGAGACTACGAAACAAAAAGGTCTGTATGGATAATTATGAACCATCCATTTATTAAAGAAAAAGAAAACAAATTTCAATGCAACAAACAAACATAAATGTCAGAAGTTTTTAGTGATGGATTCTGTAGATTTGAAAAATAATGTCACTGAACAAGAAGAGACAAATAACGACATAATGCATTATTGATGGCTACTGTAGATTTGGAAAGTACAGTCACTGCACATCAATAGACAACCAATTTCAGAAGTTATAATTCATTGATTCACCGACATCAAAGTTCCATGACCTTGCACATGAAAATGTAAAATCTATCGTACCCAAGCAGAGTAACCCTAATTTATTACATGCTAAGACAACAACGAAGTCCTACAACTATGTGCCTGGGAAAAAATCAAACGACCTGTTCTGTGTGGTCTCAACCTGGGTTTCAACAAGAAACTCCATATTTGTATTTAAATCCGTATTACTATTCAAGTAAGGATTTTCTTCTTGAAAGATTGAGTAGGTAGGACTAATACCGGCGTCCCGAGCAACTGGGTGATACCCTGTACCATGATCATCCAAACTAGAAGTAGCTTGACGCTTACGGCTACACTCACCAGAACCACCTAAGCCCAACATACCAAATGTCCCGTGCAGAGAAGCTTCATCTTGGGATTGTTCAGTGCTAAAAGCACTGGAAGATATACCGCCAGTATCAAAAGGGCCATACGTAAAACGGTCATACAATATTTGCTCGAGTGCATCATTCTTTTCTAAAATTTGTTGTGCCAAGAATGTCCACTGATCCTGTTACATTATTCATTCATAAATAATAACCTTAAGAAATATATGTATTTATACTAACAGTTTAACAAAAATAAGGTTTATTAAGAACATACCTCGGAGCCATGGATGTTACTCCAATCACGACGATGGGTGATATTTTTAAGATGATGTATTTCAGGTATTCCTTCCGAGTTGACATACGGAAATGACCACTCTACTGTAGTAAAAGTAAATGGAATCTCCTGTTGGGTATACACAAATGTTTCCATAAATTGACATGGAGCAGGGACATTAGGAATGAAACGAGAGCTTCCAATGTTACCAATACCAACCTCTTCGTGCTTTTGAACCAGACTCAAATCCAGCAACAAAGGACCCATGCTGATAGTTTTCCACCAGTGCACATATTCGATATCATCTGTTATAGAGTAATGAATCCCTTCTGTTATATCCTCAGTTCTAGTAGTTGAAAAATCAGGAGGCGGACAATGAATTGAAATTATACCTAACACCTGCCTCAAACATCTCTCCCCAAGATAAAGGACCTCATCTTTCGTATCCACTACTCCCCTGAAATATATTCTCTTTACACTTAACTCTCTTGCTAAAACTACTTCCTCATCTTCATAGTGGGCATTCATTACCCAGGGTTGCCAAACTACAGCTCCATGTGACACTCTCAAATCCATCTGTCTTTTAGCATTGTTAACATAATGTTTTCCGGAGTCTGACTGTTTCACACCCTCTGTATGGGTTGATTTAAAGATATTAATCGCATGGTATATTAGTTCCGGTACGAATGATCCTAATTTTAGTAATGGTTGGAAATTACGAAAGTAAATATAATTCCAATACTCTAATATCATCCACACTGCTGCCATGTTATTATCAACACCACTAGAAACCTTGTCCAGGTTGTTTAAAAGTCTACCATAAATAAATAAACCCCAATTAAACCTACCAAGATTTTTCAAGCTTTCTGAATCTCTCAAAACAACCAACCATGCTTTTGAAGCGTTAGAGGAACTCGTTCCGGTGAATACTTGACCAATAACCCAAAGAAGATAAATCCTACTCAATTCCTCCCAGACCTCAGTGTTGTCCATGAGTTTCCTACTGTTTATATAAGATGAACGGTGAGATAGACATACAACTTGGGATTTACTATGCCATGGTTTTTTGGAAGTTCTGGCTTGTCCGGGGACGGGTTGAGCATCATCTTCCATATCTGCGGATGGGTTATTTAGGTTGGCGATGACACCTCTAAAGTACAAATCATCTAAACTTTTATAAAATTCTCTGGTTAACCTCTTAGAGTAATTTATAGGCTCACCCTTACCTATAGGAATTCCAGTTAACATTACAAAGTCTAAAGGTGTCAATCCTATTTCAAAGCCCGGGAAATGGAAAGTCTTGGTTATATGCCACCATCTAGCTACTAGAGCATTTGTGAGTTGCACATCCGAATTCTTAAAATTAAAAAGAAAATATCTTGGAAAAACCACAATTATCTAATACCTGACGAGCGCGTGGATTATTCCATACAACGATATCATAATAATCCTTAGTCTTTCCCCAACTAGTCCTCGGTTTCATCTGCGGTGCATCTATACCCGATGTATGGCCATCTCTACCTTTTATGGATAACTTTTGGTTCGTCGGTCACTCCATATCATTATCTAAATGCACTAAACAAAAAATATAAACGTATGAGTTGTTTTTTATCTAAATTACATAATCAAAACCATATATTACTAACAACTTTGGATTCCCACATTTATATGAATTGTGTATTATCCAAATTACACAATTTCAACATAAGTAGGATACATAATTAGGATTATCTTAAATCAAATGTCACTACAATTCAACCATGTTCATCATTAACTAACCAATCATCCATGTTCATCAATTAATATCAACAAATTTTCATGTTAAATTAATTTCAAAGAAACACAAACCACTGACTAATACATGTGACATACAATTTTTCATGTTAATAACCTATCAATTTTGCAAAATTAAACTTCATTGAAAAGGAAATTGAAAACTAGGGTTTTAGGTTAGGAGGATTTACCTTGAATGATTTAGTGATTAAAACACCTTCGAATCAATTCTTACTTGGAATTCACCCTTTGTTCCACAAACCCAAACAAAAAAACTTATGAAAACGCTGATTTCTTGAATTTACGGAGGGTGGAAGACGAGCTTTGCTCGCTGAAAAAAAATTGGGGGAAGAACAAATGAACTCTGTCGAGTTGTCTGGAGGTTTTGGAGGAAATATTAGAACGGCTAATGGTTAGCCGGTTCAATTGATTTTGACCGGTCAAGATCAAGTAAACGGTTAACCATTAGCCGTTCATTGTTAAACGGTGGATTATTACCCTTTATATGTAGAACGGGTGATCAGTATCCGTTTATTTTCTTAATAACGGCTAATCATTTGCCGTTCACGAAAGTGTCCGGGAAAAACCGCAAGACCCAGCCTCTTCCCAGGCTGAGGTGTAAAGTGGTTTGGGCAGTGGCTGGGAAGAGCCATAAGACCCAGTCTAAGAATCCGTTAGTTATATTTTGGGATGTTTTATGCCAAATTAGAAGTATACGACCCGAAATCTAACCTAAAAAACTGGAAAAAAAAAATCAACGGCCTTCGACCGCCAAACTAAATCCAAACTATCGCTTTTAGTAGTATGCAAACTTATCTCCAAAATTAAAAAAAAATTCCTATGTTCTTGACTTAATAACCCATAAAAAGGCCTCAAAATTTAAGTTCGCCTTGAGCACTCCGAAACTGTAAGACGGCCCTGAACACCACTAATCTTATTATTCCGTGAGAGTGAGAGAAGCCTGCAGGCTGAGACACCATCAATCAAGAGAGCTAGCTAGAAGCAACTTGATGATGGTCGTCTCCTATGGTGATTTATCCCTTCATCAGCCCGCTAAGTGCCCATCAATAACACCCACCCACTTGTTGCATCAAACCAAACAACCTCAACCAATTAACAACCCAAGAAGGTGAAGCACCAGCTTGATTTATCGGCTTCTGTACCTTCTGTCAGACCCACACATAGATGAACAAATTCAATTGATTCATTGATCATGGGACCAACCGCGGGGAAATTGATGAACCAGAGACCAAAGTGAACCAACCATTCCCGTTACCAGGACATTAATTACTCATCAACCTAGACAACAGCGCCGATTTCTTGTCGTGACCCTTAGCAGCACCCACCATCCCTAGTTTCAACCCAACTCCAACCAGGCTTCTTTTTCAGCTGTTTCTTTTTTATCAACCTTCTTATCCGTGAAACATCATCACCCCTTCCAGCCGAGCTGTAAATGTTGGAAAGCAAAACTAAATTTCCAATATTGTCAGGTTCAAGCTCTAATAGATGTTCTGCCGCAATCTCCGCAATTTCAACATTTTTATGGACCGTACACGCTCCGAGTAAGGCTCCCCAGACACCTCCATGAGGCTTGACAGGCATATTTTGCACAAGCTCGAAAGCTTCTTCTAAGCAACCAGATCTCCCTAGCATATCTACGATGCACGTGTAGTGATCCGCAGATGGTGTCAACCCAAAATCATTTTGCATTCTTTCGAATATCTCCTTACCTTGCTTAACCATTCCAGCATGGCTACACGCAGTAAGGACCCCGATACATGTAACTTCGTTCGGCTTAATTTCTGTCTCCAGCATGTCATAAAACACCTTCACTGCTGATTCAGCACCCCCATGCATCGCAAACCCAGTAATCATCGCAGTATACGAGAAAACATTCCTTTCTCTCATCCCCTGGAAGATTCTATACGCCTCTTCAACACTCCCACATTTAGAGTACATATCAATCAAAGCAGATCCCACGACAACATCTTTAGCCAAATCGAAACCTTCTTTATCAGCTATAGTTCTAATCCAATTCTCATTTTCCATAGAACCCAATTGAGCACAAGCAGAAATTGCACCTACCAGAGTAACCTCATCAATCTTCACAACACTGTCCTTCATCATCATACTCTCGAACAATTCCAACGCCTCTTTCGGCTTTCCATTCTGGATATATCCCGTCAACATAGCAGTACACACCACCGCATCCTTGTTTCTCAACCCATGAAACAAATCAACTGCTGATTCCATATCTCCATTCTTTGTAAACGCAACAATCATAGAGGTCCATGAGATCACATCTCTTTCAGGCATTTCATCAAACAGTCTCCTCCCACATTCAATCAACCCGCAATTGACATACATATCAATCAATGTATTACAAACATGTAAATCCGAATCAAACCCACCAATACGAATAACATGAGCATGAAGCTGACGACCAAATCCAGAAGCATCAACAACAACATCTCCTCCTCCTCCACATGCTTTAAATAGAGCTGAAAATGTAAACGAAGTGGGATGAATACCCTCCCGTCTCATTCGCTTATACATAAGAAATGATTCGCACTTAAATCCTTGAAGAGAGTAGCCTCTGATGATCGCAGTCCACACAAAAGAAGTAGGATTCTGAACTTGATCAAAAATCAAACGGGGGTAAGAATCCATCGGGATTTCTAGTTTTGTAAGGGTTCTGATGAGTTTAGTAAGAACAAGCGAGCTGTGTTCAAGACCTTTACGGAGAATGTGAGCGTGAACCCGTTTGATTTGATGAATCCCATTACAACTACTAAGAGTCGTGCTGATTTGAGATTCTAAGGCACGTCGTTGTTGAAACAATTGAGAGAATGGAATTGAGCAGAATTTTCTAGTACTAGTTGAATGGAAATGGCGGGAGGACGTTACTACCATGGCTTTGTGGACGACCCTGGATGAGACTATAATTATACAATGGGACGACAATACATATGTGCACAGCGCGACCTTAAAGCCACCACTGGGACTCAAAATCTGTTAGTGTGATACAAACTGTCTCATGGTCCATAAATCTTGCATAGTCTGCCTTATGATTAATATAGTAAAAATTTCCATAAATTAGCCTTGGGACCAAAAATTATTTTAGCTTTTGCAATCCTAGTTGAGACTATAACGAAGTTATTATTTGTCGAGGCTCTACGTTATGAGACCAAAGATTTATTCTTTGATCGAGAATATATCGTATGGCGTGGAAATTCGATTAGTGACTCAAAATTTGTTTCTTGACTTGAAAAATTGATGCATGATCCTTCGACACATCCCGCGACCCCAAACCTATACTGTGACCCAAAATTTACAATTATAATAACAAAAACCTGCATTTGTTACATATAATTTGCACTAATGACTAAAAAAATCTGGTTCACGCATGACCAGGGCCGGGCCTGATAGGCAAGCAGGGCAAGCCCCACTTGCAGGCAACAATAAGCCCAGTTGTGATGGGGGTTCTCATTAAAAGAAACAAAATGATGGACTGGCTTATTATTAATACAACTTTGAAGGGCTGTAAACAACATATATAAATAGTTTAACTTTGATATAATTTTTTTTTTCTATCTATTTCCCTCATTTCTGCAGTCCCTCCTCCTCTTTTTTCTTCCCTCCACTGACCATGATATGCTCGTTTATCATGAAAATAAAATATATATATATATATATTTTTTTTTTCCAGAAGTTTTACTTTCATTTAATTTCCAAATTCAGACAAAAAACTAGTCGGAAGCCTAGCAACAAGCTGGGCTCCAACTCCTTTTTGAACTACCACACTTAACCTATGAAAAAGGAAATCACCTACACGCACGTTAGCATCATTACTAGCAATAGAGCCGCTGAACCAAGTCTTTTATTTTCTTAACTTTGATAATACCCACTGTTACTGGGCAATTTAAAGTAGATTTATATCTCCTCAAAAAAGATAAAAAAAAAATTATTTAAAAGAAAAATAACTTTTTTACTACTTTAATTATCATTTACTTTCCTTCAGAAAACTTCTTTTTTTTGATGACCATTTTTTGTTATTGAACTTTATCATTTTAACTTTTAGTTCTCTGGTTATGTACTAGTATTCTATTTGTGAAATCAGAAACATGATTCGTTCGGAAAATAATTCGTCGCAGCCGCCTTGAATATTAGTGGCATCCTAAACCCAAACCAAGACAGTTTTTGATCCCTTACAGGGGAAAAATTTTTTTGTTCACTTCGGGGCAAATTTTTCCCAGGAACAGCCCTGCGCATGACCTAGCAAGGAAGAGACCATCATATATGGATCAGTTGATACTTGGTCTTATTTTCGGCCGACCAAAGGGAGGCCATTTATACGATGAAAAAAAGCCTTTCTGTCCGTCACAAGAAATGTCCACAGAATTCAAAATTAGTTTTTTTGTAGTCACAATTTCATGAAATTAAGTTGGGATTTGAGATAAATAATCAAATTGCTTACGGATTTCCTTCAAATACCATCAAACAAACAGATTCACTGTTAAAATTTCTTCATAATATCCGTTTGATCGATCGGAATCGATCAAATTCAGTATCATTTTCACTAAAAAAAAAAAAAAAAAAACAACAGATGATTTGATCACAATCCAATCAAATTTCTTAGAAATATTTCCGACTTCCTCACAGGGTTAAGAAAATTATTAATTCTTCTTAGTTTCTATCATATAATAACATAAAATCGCCAAATTTTCGAGCTAATCTGAAGAAATTCAACTCAGAAAAAAATAGAGTTATAGTTTACAGAGACTTCGGGATCAATCCGGGTCGTCGCGGGTAGAAGAGATAGCCAAACTGATCCGGGTTTTCGCGTTTTGCTTATAAGTGGCTCACAAAAAAAAAAAACCCAAAAGAATCCGAACTTTTTCTCTTCTACGTGCACTTGGTGACACGTGACAAATTTGGCTACACGTGATATATACAACTCTTGGCAAAGCTATTTCGACCCAAATTTTGGGAATGGGAAAAAAGCCCCACTCGTTGCTCTATCTGTGAACCAAAAAAATTAAAAGAAGCAAAACAAAATCCATTCATTTCACTTCCTGCAAGTGAATTCGCAAGGTTATAGATTCTTCATTTGAAACTAAACTACAGTTTTGGATTGTTGCGGACATTGTGTACAAAGAAGAGGATAAACCGCCGGATATGCCTATTGTTGTTATGGTAGAATTTGATAAGTATACCGGTCCAAGAATATACGATGAATCGAGTGTGATTCCAATCACGCCAATCACAACAAGTTGGATATCAACTTCGGGGGTAACTTGCCAGCGGACTCAGTTACCACTCATTCTGTGTTGGGCAATCACTGTCCATAAAAGCCAGGGATTGACACTTGACCAAGCCGTGGTGGATATAGGACCGAGAGAGAGTCTCGGTCTGACGTTTGTAGCACTATCACGCACAAGAAACTAAGAGACCTTGCGTTTTTTCCAATGTAAACTTTCGACAGAATAAGAAAGATTAGTGAGTGTATGGGACATCCCAAAAGACGCCAAGAAGAAGAGCGGCTGCGATAATTATCAAGTGCAACAATAAGTATCTAAGGTCATCCATGTTGCTTTGCACATTTTTCGTTTACTTTTATGTTTTCAATAATATAAAAATTGTTGTGTTTGCGAGTAGGTTTTTCCGTCGGCCCCCACTGCTGTGGCAGTAATCTAGTGTATATTTAAAATTGTTTTGGGTGTCAAATGGATGCATTTTATTCCCTTAAGACAAAGACACTAGTGACTGCCCCGAGCGTTCCTAACAAAGACAAGTTCTTCTTCCTCAAAATCAAATTAGCAGTCATATATTAACTGCAGAATAATCAAAATATAAGCATGTCAGTTTAATAGCACTAGTTTTCTACAAATCGAAGAAAGAAAGTCTTGGAATTTAAAATATGTGCATGATTCCAAGTGGTCATCACTCTTCATTCATTTTGAAACGGTATAGTCAAACTTTAGTAAAAAAGTACCAACATGTTTCAATGAAACACAAAAAAATATCTCCCACCAGTCCATTTGCTATACCAACTATATTCAGGGTTCTTTCACCGAACATGTATTATTGGACATGTTGATCTTTTTAATTATATATCCCACTAATCCATTTGCTCCATTATAATTTGTCCAAAACAGCTGAGCTGATTATTAACTATTTAAGAGGGAGGAATCTTTCCAGTTTCTTCTTCTTTTAATCTATTTTGGGTTTTGGTAGTCGAAACGTAACAAAACAGATCAGAGTAGAAGAGTTAATTAGAGGATATTGGTTAAAGACTTGATCAGGTGAGACGATGAAGATGAATAACAAGTGGTGTTTTGAATTGGTATATGAATCTCCAGGTGCTAATAGTAATATTATCTCTCTGATGGTGGTGTTTCTGTTGACTACTCTATCTTCTATTGGAGCACAGCCTATTACCGCTCCCATTGAAGGTACTTTGCATAACTGCTGCTTAGTTTTTAAAAGTTCTTATTAGTACTTTAATTTGAGTTGTCGAATTTGTGTATAGTGAAAGCGTTACTAGCAATCAAACAGAATCTCAAGGGTTCACGGAATTTCTTGCAGCAATGGAATAATCATACAGACCCATGTACCTCCAATTGGACTGGTGTTTCATGCTTCAATACTTTCTCTCCTGTGGACGGCCATCTACACGTTCGAGAACTGTATGTCTGTCCGTCTACTTTCATCACTTACTGCTTTCTAATTAAGATTTTTTTCCTCTTAGTCCTTGGTTAATATCAATTACAGTATGATCAATATACATCTCAATTGGTTATTCTTCTCATTTTCTTGTTTGGGCAGGCAATTGATGCGTATGAATCTTACCGGAACCTTATCACCTGAGCTTGGTCGATTTCCTTACTTGGAAATAATGTGAGTTTAAACCACAAATTCACCCAGAAAATGGTTGTGTATGCCGTTGCTTGATTCTTTTTTGCCACCCTATTGATTTTATTCTATTTTTGTTTCGTCGTGGCAGGGATTTTATGTGGAACAATATTACTGGGAGTATACCCAAGGAAATCGGCAACATTAAATCTTTGAAGCTGCTGTAAGTTGTTTCCATTGGTTATTATTGTTTCAGTCTGACCCAGGTCGATACTATGTGAGTGCTATCCTAATGCTATTCTGTCTTGTCATATTGCAGTCTCTTGAATGGAAACAGATTGACGGGTTCTTTACCGGAGGAACTTGGCGATCTTCCAAATTTGGATAGAATTCAGATAGACGAAAACTTCATATCAGGACCATTGCCTAAATCATTTGCCAACTTGACCAAAACAAAGCACTTGTGAGTAGTTGATTACACTCTCCTAGCTAGCTATTGGATTCTCAGGAACTCTCACAGTTTCCAAGTTGACTGCTTTCTATGTAACTTATGCATGTAAGTAATTTGTTTGCCTTTTCTTGGTTCTGCAGCCACATGAACAATAACTCAATTAGCGGATCAATTCCACCAGAGCTTTCCAGACTAACTAGTCTTGTTCATTTGTAAGTTACATGCCCAATTGTATCCAGTGAGTGTTGATTATCCTTCGGGTTTTGTTTCTCTTCGTGCTTTAACATAATGAGTTTGTGCAGCCTTCTTGACAACAACAATTTATCAGGGCCTCTACCACCAGAGTTATCTAAGTTGCCTAACCTGACTATTATGTACCATCTCTCCCCCTCTCTCAGTTATATATATGGCGCATAGTGTAATTCCGTCTTTTAATTTTTCTATCTTTAACAATAACTCACCCATAATGTTTGTTTCTCACCTTTGCATGTATGATTTTTTCCACCCACAGCCAGCTTGATAACAACCATTTTGATGGGGGAATTCCAGATTCTTATAGCAACATGAAAAAGCTTTTGAAAATGTAAGTCGTTTATATCATTAAGAACTGAATTTGGAGTGCAAATCTATTGCGGAATGCATTCCTGGGACGTTTAGATTGATTTTAAAGAATAATATCAAGAATTATACGAAGCTAACTATTACACAAGTATCTATTGATATAACTACGTTTGGTCCATCAGGAGTCTTAGGAACTGCAGCTTGACAGGACCAGTTCCTGACATGAGCAGGATACCAAACCTTGCGTATATGTAAGTTTGTGAAATTTTCTTTATTTCTTAATGTTATATGTTTAAAGCTGGCAACCTCGCTCGTCATTAATTGTTTCCTCCATCTTATGGGTTATGGTGCATTTTTCTGTTTCGCGCTTCAGAGATCTCAGCTCAAACCAGCTTAATGGGTCAATACCTTCAAGTAGGCTCTCGGACGATATGACCACAATGTATGTACATATCCAATTACTTCCATGTGGCTCCATTTTCCCTTCGCAGTAGAATTTCCTAGCTTACTAAATAAGAGAAATTTTGACAAACATATTTGCAGTGACTTATCAAACAACCAACTGGAGGGGATTATTCCAACCAGTTTTTCTGGGCTTCCTCGTCTACAGAGACTGTGAGTGTACTTGGAGCCTCTCGTTTTCTGGATATACATTATGATCTAGCAGTCGGAATTTATTTGAATTCGGTTTTGCAGGTCACTGGGGAATAATTCTTTGAATGGTTCCATTCCATCCATCATTTGGAGCAACAGGACCTTCAAAGCAACAGAAAAACTTATCTTGTAATACTTGCAACAACTCAATATTTCTCTGTTGTGTAATTTGCCTTTCAAGTACCCATGCACAAAAACCTTTTATTAGCAGCAAAGTGGAAGCTTATGATGAACTGATAGTTGGATTGTGGGTATTGCAGAGATTTCCAAAACAACTCGCTTTCAGATATTTCAAGCATCCTTTCTCCCCCTGAGAATGTCGCCATCAGGTACGTAGACGCCTAACCACTTAGAGCGGCTTCATGCCTTTCTGTGATTTGGGAACTTCATAATTATGGTTATTCTCGATGTTCAGGCTTCGAGGAAATCCTGTATGTATGTCTTCCAACCAACTCCACATAGTTGATTTCTGCGGGTCTCCGACTGAAGAAAATGATACACCTGAACCATCAATACCATCTATCTGTCCGTCATGTCCTACAGACAAAAAAAGAGTCACTGCAACCCCTGGACTTTGTTTTTGTGCCGTGCCTCTAAAAGTTGAATATCGTCTGAAAAGTCCTGGGTTCTCAGATTTCCGTCCATACAAGGACACCTTTAATGTGGATCTTTCGTCTAGTCTTAGCTTGGAACTCTATCAGATATCTGTTCTTTCGTTTGCGTGGGAAAAAGGGCCTCGACTGATGATGCACTTGAACTTGTTTCCCAATCGCGTCAATATTTTTAACGAAAGTGAGATTCTACGAATCAGGAGACTGTTCACAAGCTGGAACATTGAAAACAGCGTGATTTTTGGCCCATATGAACTGCTGAACTTCTACCCAGATGGTATGCTCACGAAGTCCTTTTTTGGAGCCATACTGTAATGAGAATGATGCTTATTAAGATGCATAAAATGAAATAATGCAAGTAAGGATTTTTATTATCTTCCGACTGTCTTCTACTCTTGAGTGCAGCGGACCTAAAATCACCAAATTTGGGGTTAAGCAAGGGTGCATTGGCTGGAATTATAATAGGGGTCATTGCTGGAGCAGTAACGTTAACTTCACTGGTTTCAATTTTTATTGCGAGAAGACAAATGAAAAACTATTATCGCGTAATGTCAAAAAAACATCAATGTAAGTATCAGTGTGACCATTTTTCTCATTTGTTTGAGTAATGAAGTAGATGTTGCGGTTCTAATTAACACCTCATCTGTGATTGAACAGTGTCGAAGAGGATCACGATCAAAGTTGACGGTGTTAAAGGGTTTACTTTCGAAGAAATGGTTCTAGCTACAAACAATTTTGACAGTTCTACTCAGGTTGGTCAAGGAGGCTATGGTAAGGTATATAGAGGTGTTCTGTCTGATGGAACAGTTGTGGCTGTCAAGCGTGCACAAGAGGGGTCATTTCAAGGGGACAAGGAATTTTTTAACGAAATTGAGCTTTTATCAAGGGTTCACCATCGGAATCTAGTTTCTTTGATTGGATGTTGCGATGAAGAAGGCGAACAGGTACATACTTCTGATTACTCCTGCTCTACATTTCTCAGAAAACAACGAGACATGTTCTCACTAACATGGCCTTTTTCTTATGCGGATATGCTTTATCTGATGTTGTTATAAATGTCTTAATGCAGATGTTGGTTTACGAGTTCATGTCAGAGGGAACACTAAGAGATCACCTTTCTGGTATGCATTTTTTTGCCGGTATAGAATTATAAATCTATTACTGGTGGACATTTTCATCATCTAAATTTCATTCTTTTTGATGAGTTCAAAGCAAAATCAAAAGCACCATTAAGTTTTGCTATGAGACTTCGAATAGCTACAGATTCAGCCAAAGGTATCCTTTACCTACACATGGAGGCAGACCCCCCAATATTCCACCGAGACGTTAAATCCAGCAACATACTGATTGGTCCCAGATTCAGAGGGAAGGTTGCTGATTTTGGACTCTCACGTCTTGCACCGGTTCCAGATATTGAAGGAATGACTCCTGGGCATGTATCCACCGTTGTAAAGGGCACCCCTGTAAGCATACCTTAATTTATACAACAAATACTTATTGCTGGCTTCTTCACTAGTTATAAGGAATAGTGGCAGCCGAACTTGTGAACTAAATTATGCATCTTTGCAGGGTTACCTCGATCCGGAGTACTTCCTTACGTACAAGTTGACAGACAAAAGTGATGTCTACAGCCTTGGGGTTGTGTTTCTAGAGATTTTAACAGGGAGGCAACCAATCCAGAATGGTAAAAACATTGTTCGTGAGGTAATACACCAGCTCCTCTTCTAACTTAGTGATTTAATTTACCAGCGAACTATGGATGAAACTCTGGTAAGAGCTTAACAATTTATAATTGCAATCTTTTCTTTTTGAAGGTTAATGGGGCATATAATTCTGGTACGATCTTCTCAATCATAGATGAAAAAATGGGATCGTATCCTTCTAAGTGTATCCAGAAGTTTGTAACGTTGGCCATACAGTGTTGCCAAGATGATACAGATGCCCGACCTTCGATGGCACATGTCGTGAAGGAACTGGACAACATCTTGCATATGATGCCAGAATCTGACATCAGTATAGCTGTCTCCACAGACCACGATATAGATGATTCAGAAGTATCAATGACGATTAGGACGACGATGGGGACACCACCGTCATCATCATCAATGTCAATGAATAAAATGAATTGGGATATGAATGTGTCATCAGAGTATATTTCCAGCAGCGATCTCGTCAGTGGTGTTGTTCCAACCATTGCACCTAGGTAATAAAAGTTCAAGCAGCAACATCTCCACCTTGAGTAATGAAATGGCTCAGGATAAATAGTTACAATCTACTTAATTCCAGCTCTCATTTTTGTGCTTAAACATTTGTTCATATGTACAGTCAATCGCTTTATTGAGGTTTAAATTTAGTGAACGTAAATGATTCAAATCAGGCCTAGCAAAAATAACAAGTGCTGCAAATCAGAGGGACAACTAGTCATGTCTCCCAAAATGTTTCGACTTGATTTTCAGCAAGAGTTGAAATCAGAGCCAGAAGATATGAGAGGCCAGAATGTCATAATCACCTCTAAATTAGATGATATGAGCGACAAAGTGTTGGACCGGCAATGCTGCAACTCATTGCGGCTTCCCACGTACCCTTACCTACTTTAAAGGGATCAAGCACAGACCGTAGTTAATCCTCGAAGGGACAGAAACTTAAGCCAACTCGTTTGCAAGGTCATGGCCAAGCAATAATGGTAATGGCCTAGTCCATATAGGCCTCTCCATCAAAATGCATCTAAGTGATGTATATCTGGTCGAAGCATGGTATAGTTATTCCCATGCTTGATATGCTCCATTGTCGCAAAGGTTATGAAGATTATAGGAGATCATTAAACTTTGATAGGTCTCCAGTTGATCCTTCTTCATGTCTATGGCTGGGAAACCAAAGTGGGGGAAATGATGCTCAAAGGTCTCAACCTGCATGAACTTATGGTGGATTTGGAAGTTTGATGCAAGGAGGGACGTATGACAGGAACTGGAGTGGAGCTGAATAACTAAAATTATCCTTAATTTTTAATAGTAAACTAAAATTGTATTAGTAGTTAATGTAACTATTACATGTAATTAGTACTAATTTAGCTAGAAATGAAATTATATATTAATTATATTATAACTTTATCTCGAGTAGTGTTTGTACTTATCAATACCCAAAATGAGATATCAAAAAATCCTTTAAGATTTCGTAATGAGATTCATAAGTAAAACTTCTCCTTTCAAGCCTGCAATACAACATCAACATTTATCTCACCCCTAAGTCTATAATGACCAACAGCCGAACCAAAGCTATGAATTCTCTAACTTCATCTTTTATATCTTCAATTCGGCAAAAAAAAACAACCCAGACGCATTGCGATTTTTGGGGTTATCAGTATTATCGCAGAAGTTATCAAAGATTATATGGATGTAACTCATACTCCTTACCCCATTTTGATGTCGTTCTGCACCCATAGTCGGGTATAGATCTATGTAGTTTCGACAAAGCGATAAATCTTCATCCATCGTAAACTCAGCTAGATTAATATATGGTTGAGCGGCCATTGCTCAGAAAATTTGTTGGTGTGGAAGGAAGGTGTGATTTTGGTGTTGAAATCAACTGAATTTATAGGGGGATTCATAGTCGTTGGATGTAACTAGCCGTTGTCGGAGCACTAGGAACCGACCAGCTCGACCCATCAGAGCCGAGACTCCGCTCTGGATACACCGGACGTCTCAGTAAAATCCGATCGGTTCAGAGTGAAGCGATCCACTCAATCTGAGACGCGATGAACAAACCCTTTTATTTGAGGGTTTGTTCATCCGTTTTAATGGTTTGCCAGCCCCACCGTAGGTGTATAATCATCGAACAAAAAAGAAAAATAGGTTAAATGAGAATTGAACCCTAAACCTGGTGGGTGGGAGGTAATTCTAAAGCCAATTCTGCTCACAATAATTATAAGAAATACGTCTTGATAAAAGTAAGGAGTAACTACTAACCACACAATAAGGGGTTATGAAATGCCGCATAGGGATTTTTTTTTTCCTTCTGACCAAATCCGCGGTTGATCCGCAACCGTCCGCAAAAATCCGCTGATCCGCGGATGAAAAAACCGCGGGTGATTGGACCGGACACGGTTTGATTTTCCAAAACCGCAACTTTTACGATTTGGTTGCGGGTGATTTTGCACACCCCTACAATAAGGGGTTATGAAATGGCGGGATTTTGCCATTCAGGGCCCAGTTCATCTCTAACATCTCTCATACCAAAAACGCATGATTTTTGTTTTTCTTGAGCTTATCTTATAAATTAGATTTAGAACTCATAGAGAGTTTGAGAGAAAGAAAACTAAGAAATAGAATTACAAGGGAGTCGGAGAGAGCAACTAGAGTTTGGCTTGGTACTTTAAACTACTGCTAAATGAAAATGCTGCTGCTATTGATTTCTTCAGTGCTCCTCAGACCTAAACTTAATTTACTGTTTCTCCTCACTGGGTTTAAGTGGTTCAAAATGTGGGCATTTCTTATTTTCATCTGTTTCTCATTTGGAAGAAATCTAAGATTTGTTTTCCTTCATCTATTGATTGTAGCTATGTAGAACAGCCGAAAGCAAAAAGAGGTACAGGAAACTTAATTGGGAGAACAAAAAGAAAAGAAGAAAGGCAGAACAACTGGCCGCCGCTGCTGCTACTGCTGAGATTACAGTTCCACCAGTCAATTTGGAGGACGGAGCTAATAACACAGTCCCAGCAGTGAATTCAGAGGAGAATGGAGCTAACAATGCATTCCCAATAGTCAATTTAGAGGAGAATGGAGCTAGCACATTGGCTAAATGGGAACGTATGCTTCCACATTGGCTTAAAGAAGAAGAAAAGCTCGTAACCAAGTATGATGAAGTATCAAGTGGAAGTTTTTTCGGTTAGCTTTCTGGTATTAAAGAAGAAGAACACACTCGTAACCAAGAAAATCAAGTATTGAGGAAGAATCAAATGGAAGTTTTTTGGGTTAAACATTTTGGAAAAGACTGCAGGTGTTTTCTAGCTAGCAGGTTATGTATAGTTTTGTTAATAGCAGTGCGAACAAGGAATCAAACTACTGCTTGTATCTAGAACTCTTAGTCTCGGTACTTCCTCTTTGATATGCACCTGAATTTATAGACAGATTTTAATGAGATGCAGAGAAATATCTCAAGCGGTAATCATCTGATTATTATGTATATCCATCAACACTTCTTGCTGTACATTTTCTCTTTTTAGTGCGCACTAAGATAAGTTTTAGTTCCCTTGTTTACTTAAATAAATTGGCCAACTATTTCATATTTGTCTAGTGCTCAGTGAAATCATGCACATTGCTCAACCTTGGCAGGTCGTAATGGTCCATTGTGTGCATTACAAATGCCAAATTGCGAAGGCGAACAATGTGAACCAAATCGACATGGAATCCGATATCAAGAACAAATACAATAAATCTAGAACCATTATCTGTTTATTGTCCAATTTGGTTCACTCAACTGATCCATAACCTTGTCAATGAATGGTCATTGCTCACCTAGCAAACAAGCCAGAAGCCACCATAAATAAGCCTTAAACAATCATTGCTTTGGAAAACAGAGAATTCAAATAGAGAATTCTAAGGTGCGACTAAACTGCTAAACCCACTACACAATTTCATGGACAAGCGAAGAACTTAGACTCAAATGGCTATCAGATCCTCTCCCTGGCCTCTGACTCCCAACATGGGTGAAATCTGGTGGGAAAGATGAAAGCATATAATAAAGTGCTCGTAACAAACTGGCAACAATACTGGGATGATGTCTCCTTAACAAGGTTGCAAGCCACGACAGTTCCTGAATCGCTGAGAAAGTAAATTAATCGCTGAAATACTGCTTCGAAGAACTTCTCTGCATATTAGTAATTGCCACCACATATCCTGTCTTGCTCAGGAAATAAAGTACCTCATCTCCATCACCACCCACAGCATTGGCGAAATCATCTTAATCTCCTCCCTCTGCCTTCTGACTCTTCAACTTAATCTATTCTTCCCAGCAATCTTTTCCTGATTCATACACTCTGACTGAGAGGTTCGGTAGCTCACCGGAGACTGGTACTATTATGTAAGGATGTTATGTAGATGAATTCATAGCAATTGCATGAATGTTCAGATTCTGCACAGTTGTGGGCATTGGAGGAAGCTCTAGAAAAGCACCAGTGACCGGAATGGACACAAGAAACGCTCCTGAAGCTGCCACAAGTATTAAATCATAACTACTGCCATCAGTAGTAAGCTTTGATTGCTGTTTCCTTGGGCGCTTATTGTTAAAATGTTTCCAACTAGTTTGGAAGTATCAAACACATTGATAGATCTAGGTTCAACCATGAGGATCTCTCACATTGAACGTACACGGTAGAAAGTTTATGTAAGCAGCCATGAAAGTACTTTCTCTAATAAATCTTGATTCAGTTGGTCTTCCGTAGAACAACCACCCATTACCACATCTTGATTATGAAGCAGTAGTAGTAGTAGTATTAGTTTGAGAGGTAAAAAACAAAAAGCAATTGATGAAACTGCTGCTGCCTGCAGGTGTTTGTTTGTAAACTAACAAGCTGAAGTGAGTGAGTGGGATCCAAGGAGGCTTTGTTTGATCAAATGGAGAGTGAGAAGAAATAAGATGTTGATGATTTTTGCACTACTCTTTTCTGCTCAACTGGGTGTCTAACACTAACACCACCACAACATCTGTCAAGTCGTCCTCGTCTCCTCCCTCTTTTGCCTTCCCCAACTGCCTTTTATTAATTGTGAATATGAAACACATGTTAGCTTCTAGAATGAATGGCTTCTAGAATGGCCATTATTTTCTTCCTCCCTTATTTCTTCTTCCTTCCCTTTTTGACAACATCCCTTATTTTTCTTCCTTTCCTTTTTGACAATATGTCTTTTGTAATGTATATAAATAGGTCACCTTGTAAAGAATCAGATACACAATCAATACACACATTATGAAGTGAGAACCTTAAGTTTTTGTCATGGTATCAGAGCCTAGTATGCAAAAATTCTAGTATCCAAAATCCTTTCTGTTATCGTTCAATATGTCGCGTGAAGATTATCAACCTATCACCGTAAAGTTTGATGGAACAAACTATAACCATTGGTCCTTCCTTATGAGAAGTTTCCTCAAAGGAAAAGCTATGTGGAAATATATTGATGGTAAAGCCAAGAAGCCAAAGTGCTATCTCTAATGGGTGTTGTTATTACAGATAAAGAAGTTGATCCTAGAAAGAAAGACAAAGGAATCAAGGAGAAAGCTATCAAGACGGGAGATCAACAATCACAAGATACTCACATGGATAAGCAATACAAGAATCACCTCCATAAGTATGCAACTTACTGGTTTTGAGACCGCCAAAGACGCATGGGAGTTTCTTTCAAAAAGGTATACCCAAATCAACTTTGCTCAACGTTACAAACTAGAACAAGATATTCGTTCTATGAAGCAAGAGATGGATCAGTCAATCTTAGACTTTCATTATGAGATGTCAATTATATGGAATCAGCCTAGCACCGATGGAACCCAATTGGACTATAGATATCGAATCGTGGCGAAATACAGAGAAGAGTCGTGGACCGGTTCAACTCCTAATGGCGTTAAGAGATGATTTTGAGACTCAGTAAGAGCTTCAATCCTTCATCGATCTCCTCTCCCTACTGTAGAAGATGCATTGTCCGAGCTTATTATGAAGAAACTCGGAAAAGGATCAAGCCGTAGATACCTGTTGTGTTTTCCGTTCCTTCGCGTGGAGGTTTTAATAATATCAGAACTCTCGAGAAACTACCGTGACATGTCACAGTTCCTGTTGTTACAACGCAAGAAGCCTGGTCACTTGGCCAAGAACCGCACTTTACCAACAACACAGAGTATGTCACAAACATCGCATCTCAAATTCCAACTCACCAAGGATCGACTCACAAATTCAATGCAATTATTGTAAAGAACCCTTGGCCATACAAAGAGGGAACTCGTACATCTCCATTTTCAAGAAACATGAGAGAAAGAAGAAGGTTAAATGGAACGCATACACATCTATGCCTTCCATTCTTGCAAAGACTGTGTTAGAAAGAAGCCCTGAATCATCATCATCTACATCAAATAATCTTGTTGATATTCAAGAGATGCTCAAACAAGCCCTTGCAATTGGTAATAATAATTCTACAACAAGATTCCGCTTTTTCAGTCCCCACAGTACCTTTTCAAATGGTTGGTTTCTTGACTTTGGTGCTTCTAATCATATGACATTCAATTCTAATATATTTGAAATCAAGCATCCTATTGTTACACCTAAAATCCAAACTGCGGATGGATCCTAAATAGTTGCTAGTCATATTGGACATGTTAAAGTCTCAGATAAAATACGTATACCTGATGTGTTACTTGTTCCAAAGATCAAGATGAATCTTATATCAATTGGGAAACTGTGTAATCAGGGTTTTAACATTTATTTCTTCTCCTTTGGTTGTGTAATACAGATCCTGTGACAGAGAAGCTTGTTGGGATAGGCCGTAGAGTTGGAAGATTATATCTCCTTGAAACTCTCATTGTTCCTCAACAATCAAGGAATGAACTTTCTGCTAGCTTGCAAACTCCTTCCTTCTACCGTGTCCCCATTTATGTCTTGGCATTCTAAGCTAGGCCATGTCTCTTTTTCGTCTTACATATATGATCAATAAAGGACTGTTAGGAACAATTCAAGTTGATAAAGAACCTTATTGCATTTCGTGTAAGTTGGGTAAACAACCTGCGCTTCCTTTTAATAATAGTGTTACACATTCAGCTTGAACCTTTTGATCTTATTCATTCAGATGTGTGGGGGAAAGTCTCCCATTGCCTCTAAGGGAGGGGCTTTATATTATGTTATCTTCATTGATGATTTTTCTCGTTTTACATGGCTATACCTTTTCGGTTCCAGATCGAATTTTTGAAAATATACACGATTTCTCTAGAATGGTCAAAACTCAATTTAGAAAATCCATTAAAACTTTCCGTGTTGATCAAGGAGGTGAATACATATCAACTCCTTTCAAAGAATTTCTCAAAATGAAGGTACTATTCTTCGTTATCTTGTACAGAAACTCCAGAACAAAATGGTGTAGCAGAAAGAAAACATCGTCACATCATAGAGACAAGCTAGAACCCAACTTCTTTCAAAGATCGGCCCATCTAATTTTTGGGGTGAGTTAGTCCTCACGCAGTTTACACAATAAACCGCATTCCATCTATAGTCACAGGAGGAATATCACCTTATGAACGTCTCTATGATAAGAAACCTAATTATTCCGAGCTTCGTGTCTTTGGTTCAACTTGTTTTGTTCTTCTTACGTAAAGAGAACGAAACAAACTCAAGAAAAGAATGCTATCCGTGTGTTTTTAGGCTATGGTATTGAACAAAAAGGTTATCGTTGTTACGATCCAGAGAGTCGACGCTTACGTGTTTCTCGTCATGTTACATTTTGGGAAAATATACCTTTTTGGTCTCTTCCTAGTAGCAATTCTTCTACTCTAGAACAGTTTACATATCTAGATCCTTTTGAGGATATATCTCTATCCAACTCTCAGCCTACAATTATTCCATCAACCACCACGTAAGTCACTCCTCTTGAAAATTTCGAAACTCCACATGACCACTCTATGGAAAATCCCGACATTGCTTCTCCGTAAGGGGATCTTGTACCTCGAAAATGATGTTTTGCCTCCACGAACTCGTCGACCACCAGCCAAAGTGTTTGCATATTATCATTGTTCTTTGTCATCCATTTTATCTATGCATGAACCAAAATCATACAGGAAGCATCTTTAAGTCCAGATGGCAAACATCTATGGGGGAAGAACACAAAGACACAAGGACGCTGGTACATGGGATATGGTTGACTTACCACCAGGGAAAACAATTATTGGAAGTAGATGGGTGTACAAGATCAAAACAAATTCATAAGGCAAGATAGATCGTTACAAATCTCGTTTGGTTGCTCAAGGATATACCCAAGAATATGGTATAGACTATGAAGAAACATATGCTCCTGTTGCTCGTATGACTACGGTACGTACTCTCCTTGATGTTGCTGCTGCTCATAATTGGAATATGCATCAAATGGATGTCAAAAATGCCTTCCTTAATGGAGAACTTCGAGAAGAAGTGTATATGAGACCACCACCAGGAATGGTTCATTCTCCAAATCAAGTATGTAAGCTTCGTAAAGACTTGTAAGGACTTAAACAAGCACCACGAGCTTGGTTTGAGAAGTTTTCTAATGCTATCCTTCAGTATGGATTCAATCAAAGTGCTTATGATTCAAAGAATGTTTACTCGATCAACTAAGAAGGGTATGGTTATTCTCCTCTTGTATGTTGATGATATGGTTATCACAGGTGATGATCTAGAAGGAATTACTGCTCTTAAACTTCATCTTAGTTCATGTTTTGAAATGAAAGACTTAGGTTTTTTAAGGTATTTTCTTGGTATCGAGGTCGATAAGTCATCTGATGGTTATTTCATCTCACAAGTAAAGTACGCCTCCGAAATTCTTCAACGTGTTGAGTTAACAGATAGTAAAACTGCAGATACACCTCTTGAACTAAATGTGAAGCTTAATCCCTTCGAAGGAAAAGTTCTATCCAATCCTACATTATATCGTCGCCTTGTGGGAAGTCTAAATTACTTGACTATCACAAGGCCGACATTAGCCATGCAAGATTCATGTAGTTAGTCAGCTTTATGTCTGCTCCAAGGTCCACACATTATGCTGCAAAGATTTTGATATTACGTTATATCAAAGGCACCTTTATCAAGGTATAAAGTTCTCATCTACTTATGATCTTTGTCTTCATGCATACTCGATTCAGATTAATGGTGACATCACAGATAGACGCTCAACCACAGGATATTGTGTGTTTCTAGGCAAATCTTTGATCTCTTGGCGTAGTAAGAAACAAAGTGTAGTTTCTCGGTCTAAGTCTGAGGCCGAATATCGAGCTCTCTTGCTCATACAACTTCGAGATTGTTTGGTTACGATGGCTCCTTGAAGATATGGGAGTTCATTTATCGTAACCTACTCCATTGTGTTGTGACAATAAGGCTGCTATTCACATTGCCCATAATGACGTGTTTCATGAACGCATTTAAACATATTGAGATTGATTGTCACTTTGTACGACATCACTTCAAGGGAATGACTATTGTTTTACCTTTTGTTCAGCTTCTAATTGCAATCATTGATTTATTCACCAAAACACTGACTTCAAACTGTCTCGAGTTTTTTTGTTTCCAAACTCAACATGTGTGTTGCACCATCTTGAGTTTGAGGGAGGGTATTAATTGTGAATATGAAACACATGTTAGCTTCTAGAATGGATGGCTTCTAGAATGGCCATTATTTTCTTCCTCCCTTATTTCTTCTTCCTTCCCTTTTTGACAACATCCCTTATTTTTCTTCCTTTCCTTTTTGACAATATGTCTTTTGTAATGTATATAAATAGGTCACCTTGTAAAGAATCAGATACACAATCAATACACACATTATGAAGTGAGAACCTTAAGTTTTTGTCACCTTTGACTCTTTAAATTAACCTCTTCATCCCAGCAGTCTTTCCTTGATTCATACACTCTGACTGAGAGGTTTGGCAGCTAACCGGAGACAAGTACTAGTCTGTAAGAGTGTTTTGAAGATGAATTCATAGAAATTGCATGAATATTCTGGCTACAGGCAACCCAGGAAGCTCTGCTGCTGCTGCAGCTATCACTATCAGTAAGTTTTGATTGATATCCATGATGCCTTGGGCGCTTATTTACATGTTTCCAACCACTTTGAGAAGTATTAAAACTAGCTATTTTCCTTGGTCTTCCATAGAAAAACCACCAATCACCATATCTTCATGTTTTTGCTCTGGCCTTGCTTAACCACCATCTCCATGTTTCGGTTTCTTCTTCTATCTCTCTCTCTGATTATGATTCTGTCTCTCTAGATTATGTATTAAAGATAGGATGAAATCTGCAAAAGAAAGCAAAGGGAAACGGAGTAAGCAACGCAAATTGGAATCTTTGTATTGGAAGTAAGGAACAATTAGAAACCCCATTAATGAATCAAAATAATTTCAAAAACATCTGGAAGGAAAGAAAGATGAATAACCAAACAAAGTAGACTGATAATAGATTGGACTACTAGTTTCATTCACAATCACCCATTGTCGTGATTTATTCAGTTCTTTTTGAAGATTTACAATATTAATCTAATCAAAATCAAAACTAAATAGCAGGAGTGGAGATTGTTGTTACCTTATGGAGTGAAAAAAAAATCAAATCTTTGGAACCCACACTCAAATATTTGACGATGTAACAATTAGGTGATGTTTCTC